>WHYT01014700.1:149416-163126 GCA_009806455.1 Tetrax tetrax
GCAGAGGGGGAGGTGTGGGCCTCGTGGGCTGCTTGGGAGGGAAAGGTAGTAGAGATAATGTTAAGTTCAGGAAGAGGGAGGGGTAGGGAGAGGTCATCTTGTTCTCTGTCTCATTATCCTGCTGTTTCTAGTAATAAATGAATAGTTTTCCCCAAGTCGAGTCTGTTTTGCCCGTAATGGTAACTTTAAGGATTTCTCCCCGTCCTTATCTCAAACCTCGAGCCATTTTCCTTATATTACCTCCCCCTATTCTCTCGGAAGGTGGGGGGAGTGAGAGAGAGACTGCGTAGTCTGGTCCCGATCAGGGCTGAACTAAGACAACCCGATTCCTGTGCAATGTCATAGAAGTATTACTGGAAAAATCACCTACACGTTTAAGACTTAGAGGAACACCTACAGAGTATTGCTTGTCTGCATACTGTGAGGGACAAATAAGGTTTTTTTATTTATTTTAAGGTTTAGAAAAAGAGTCTGAGCAATCTTCTCCCTCTTCCTTGCCCTACACACCATACATCCAGGTTGGATGGCATAAAGAGAGTTTCCATTCCTGCTCAGGTCTGGAAGTGGAAGAGCAAGGCTTTTCTGAGGCACTGTTAAGCTGTACTTAGAGCTGAATCAGCTCATTAGACTACAAAAACTGTCCAAATAAACTACAACTAAAATTTTGAGTTTGTACTCCTAAATAAAGAGCTTGCACACTTCCAAAGCGGAGGTGGTCCTAACATTATTTTTTTTTTCCTACTGTCTGCGTGGAAGTCTACAAGTCTCTGGAAAATTCAGGCCAACCACTTTCTCTCTCTCATTCCATTTTCAATCTTATTGACTATGGAACATACAGTAGAAGTCATTAAGCTACATTTCACAGTTTATGGTTTTAATGGCTTTGCAACATTAGATACACAACACATTTTCAAGCATCAAAAACTAGGCTTTGGTATCTAACATTTCATAAAGATAATAAAAGTTAATGAGCGCTCATGATCTATGATCTGACAAGACATCTGTTCTGTTCTCTCCGAGACAAAACACTCACACCGCCTTGTTCTGGCACAGTGGGAGAGAATAAATATAAACCAATTAATCATTCTAAACTATAAGCTATATTAAGTTATAGTTTCTCAACAGGCTTTTCATACCCCGTTGCTAATAGGACACAGGTGTCCTAAAAACAGTCTCTCAATGCAATAATTAAAATCTGCTAACTTCACATGGTCAACTGCAGCAGACAGTACTGTTTAGCATTTTAGCAGGAAAAAAAAAAACAAAACCCTGTTCAAAATCAGTAATAACAAGGTTGCTGTTATACCAAGAGTCCAATATCAAGAGCTCTATTCCCATTTTCTACATATTTTCATCATGCTTTTTTATTACATTAGTATTTTTACAAAATTTCATACTGACCTATCAAGGGAGTATTTAACACAAATATTACAAGAAATACTACAAGATACATCATACGGGATATGACTAACATCAGAATGGAGGAGGAAGAAGTAATCTGCTTCTGAACTGTTTGTGAGGCTGTAAGAGAGACATCTGTCACAAAAAAAACTCTTGAGAACATTAAAACTCTGCACTGTTACATTTCAAAATCAGTCTCCAAGCATTTTAGGAATACGTTTGAGACCAAACTGAGCTTGTTGATATCTGTGTCATCTCCAGTATATGGAAGTAGAAGTGGAAAAAAAAAAAATCTGATTCTTTTTTCCCCTTCACTCACCTTTGTGCTAGGACACTACACAGGAGTATGCAAGGTTTCCACTTCCTGCAAACAGCTGTATATCACTGAAATAAAACGTGAAATGAAAAAAAACCAACAAAAACAAAAAACACAAAGAAAAAAAAAAATCAGATTGTTCATTACCACACAACAGTATTTACAGTAAAACCCTCGGATAAAGATAGAATCCCAGTTTACATAAAGAAAACAGAAATATGTAATTTTGACAAACACCTTGTATTGCTCAAAACAGTCCTGCAATCAATCTGCCTTGCAGAGACACGTGAAGAAATAAGCTATCTAGCCAGGGAACCAAGCACTGCCTAACTGTGCAGAAGAGCAAAGTATTTTTCCTAACTGAAGGATTCAAGATAAATGGGATTTAACACCAAAACCCCACCAAGCCTCAAACACCTCACTTATCTAAATAGTCTAAGCTTCCTAGAGCATGCCAGAGAGGAACAGCATCTCTTCACTGACTGAAGCAACAGTTTAACCAGCTTTCACTGGACTGCTCTGCTCCCACTAATGAAAAGCGGTATTCTCCTTAAGTTGCAGTCACAAACACCACATAAGAATTTAAACCAACACTTATGCATGCACGTGCACAAGCATAGCTGGAAGGGAAATAAAGCCTACGTATGTATAAAGCTCAGTCCAAAGGAAAATCACTGTGGCACCACAGAATCAGACTGTCCGCAGATTTTTCTCTCACACACTCAGAGAGGTTATGTATGCTTTCGATTAAAATAAATAAAATCTGAGAAAATAGCACCAAGAAAGCAGCCTAGACAGATCAGCTGGTGAACTCAGGCTACACGTGTATCAGGGCTTGGTGTAGGAAAACATGAAGGGATTAGTAGCAAAGTTTTTGCTGAGGACCTAAATCTTTAAATTTACATGTCTGGTGGGGTCTCTATGCCTGAACTCATTTACTAACTCTTCAGATCACCTCTTCACATCATTTAGGTCTTGCAGACCGTTAGCATTTGGTACATTTTTGGATCATGTTTTTCTATTCAGTTTCACCTGGAGAGAATCCAGTTTGCATTCTCTGAAGCAAAAGCACAACAAGCAGAGATGACCAGATTAATTTTAAAAACCCAAAAAACAACCCTCCAAAAACCCAACAACCCACTCCTAGCTTGAAGCAAAACAGTAAAGTAGATCTACTCTAGAGTCCCTAAAAAGCAGTTATGTTAATCCATCATCTACCCCAATATGTGCAGCCACTCATCAAAAGCACATGTTGATGAGTCATTGCTGTGTATTTTTACATATTATTTGATTAACATGTTCTAATTTTCTATAAATTTGGATGCCCAGAGAGGTGGTGGATGCCCCATTCCTGGAAACATTCAAGGCCAGGCTGGATGAGGCTCTGAGCAACCTGATCTAGTCAGGGATGTCCCTGCTCCTTGCAGGGGGGTTGGACTAGATGACCTTTGAAGGTCCCTTCCAACTCTATCCATTCTATGATTCTATGATATGAGATTCTAATTATTAGTCTTGTCAGTTAACCTCAATAAGCTAAGTTGCTTCCTTGTGCATTTGCTTATGTCCATCCCTACACTCTGACAATGCCTTCTCAAATGCTGTCTCCACGACAATTTAAATTACAGTAAGACAAATAAAATCCTAGGGAAAAAAAGAATAAGCCACCCACAAAGACACACAAACTTGACATATTCAGATTCTGGTAAAAATATTAAAATTTAATAATATCGTTTGAACATACAATTATGTCAAGGAAAGAGTAAATGCATTCAAACAAATGGATATAGATCTTAAATAATATTTACAAATTCTGAACTGCAAGTTGACTTAAAGTCACAAATAGTTCAAACATTTAGTAGAATATAGTGTAAATTCTAATATAAATTAGATATTAACTTCATCTGATATTTTTCCCCAGTGATAACAGTCTAGTCTTTACATACTATATACATTAAGATACTAAAAAGTTACAAAATTTTATTTCTGTTGCTATGCCAAGAAATGGAAAATACCTCAGATCTGTCTTACTGTACAATATCCAAATTGAACTTTCTATAGTATTCTCTGCAAAAATAAATGGCACTTTCACATGCAACAAGGCATAAAGTACAAGCCTGTCCATTAGCAGTATGGCATCTGAGCGCAAAGTAAACTAAAACGCAGATGTCACTCAACTATACAGTTGAAAATCAAAACTAAACTGTGGAAAGAGATTCTGACAAACTTTCTGATTCAGACTGAAGTAATAACGAAAAGCATGTAAACTGATTTCCATACAGATCTGTCATTTTAAAAAAAACGAAAATACCGCATACTGAGAAGTTTGTTGTGATGGTATCAAAGTTACTTTGACAACATATAATGGGGGAAAAACCGATGATCCCGTACGAATTCTGAAGCCCAGTCCTGCCAGTGGGCTGCAGCATCTAAGCTGCTTTTCTATTGACAGTTTCCAAAATTACTTCTGCCACTCTGAATCGCACATCAGTAGTCAGATGAGTTTTCTACACTTCATTATGCCATTGTGTAACCGTAGCTTCCACAGTGCAATGCCACAAGAAGTCTGTCTTTAAGGATTTCTTTACTTGGGTATTCAGGTAACTTAAGCATGTTGATACTGAAAAGAAACGGAAAAAAGCCACACAGTTCACAAGAAATCCAACAGTGAAGTTTTCTGATTGAAAACCCTGAAGATGTCACATTTATGGAACAAAAACAAATCTGTGCTGCATTACAGTACCATTAAGCATTCAAATATATTGCAGGAAATTAAGGTTTTTTCACTTCAGTAAATTGTAATACAATAATTTAACTTGAATATTCCCTTATCGATCCCATTGCCTTTAGTTAAGCAAAATGAAGCAGTGAACTATAAGCAATTATCCAGGTTAAAACCCACCACTTTCATGTTGGATAGGAAATACTCCACAAACTGTCTCATTTTAAGAACTGTACTTTTGACTGTGACTGCCATGAAAAAGCCCTCTTTTTAGGATATTTCAGTGAGACTAGTTAACATACCATGTGCTTGATGTTGGTAAAAGATTTGCAGTATATGGCACAGCAGCAATTGTAAAATTTTGCAATCCACTGCCACCCATTATATAAGCAAAGCCACCATGAGGCACCCTGGAACTGAGAAAATCCACAGAAATTAGACCACTACAAGAATGTTATAAGCAAAAAAAAATTATAATCTTTACATTGTAAATATCTCTTACTGCTAGTAATTAGACAGTTACTAATACTTCCATCAAGGCTTCCTGTTTGTTATCCATACCAAAATTCTCAGTCTAAATGCTTTTAATTACAGTATTGAATAACTCATTTGTCCATTTACCTTAGGCATCAAACTGAATGGTATTTAAGAGAACTTCTGTGGTTATTTACATTTGCAGTTTAAGAAATACTATATCATTAAAAAGTTTATTATCCAGTTACCATCTGTGGGACAACTGAGCAGTGTATTTGACACGTCTTTTCATTTACTACTTCAGACCGCATTACTTCAAGTAACTAATAAAACAGTTACATCAGTCACACTATCACCCAGTGACAACCTATTGCAAAACCAGGACACATTAAAAAAATCATTAGCATCTTCGGGAATGCATTCTCACTTAACCATATTACTCAACTTTTTTCCTTTTATTTTTTCCATTTTATTAGGCAAGGATTACTGAGGGTGTAAATGAACAATAGCCCTGGAGTCTTCAGAGTCCCTCCCTATAATTTTAAACTAACAGAGCCAAATAGAATAAAAATCAGATATTTTTATAATATCAGCTTAAATTGGTATACATTACAAGGTAACATATTAGCACAGCCCTCATATCCCCCCAAAAAAACAAAAAAAAAAAAACTATAGGGAAAGGATAAGGACTGAAGAAGTGGAATGTGAGCCAGCAATGCATCCCTGCATGAAAGAAGGCCAGCAGCCTCTTGGGCTGCTTCAGAAAGAATGTCTCCAGCAGATCAAGGGAGGTGATCCTTTCCCTGTACTTGGTGAAAAACATCTGCAGTCTAGCTCCAAGCTCCCCACTCCAGCGGGGACGGGGACAGAGCAAGTTGAGCAAAGGGCCACAAAAATGGATCACCCAACACAGGAGGAGAGTGAGCTGGAACAGTTCAGCCTGGAGAAGAGAAGGCTCAGGGGAATCTGATCAATGTATAGAAATACCCGAAGGGAGGAATAAACAAGATGGAGCGCAAATCTCAAATGAAGCACCCAGTAGTGCCCAGTGACAGGACAGGAGGCAACAGGCCCAAGCTGAAATTTGGCCCAGGAAATTTGCATTTAAACATGAAGAAAGGGAAAAGAAAAAAAAAAAAAAAAAAAAAACACAACACTTCTTTACTTTGAAGTTGTCAAACACTGTAACAAGTTGCCCAGAGAAGTTGAGGACTCAGCACCCATAGAGATAGTAAAAGTCTGGCTGGACAAGATCTTGAACATCCAGCTCTAGCTGGACCTGCTCTGAGCATGAGGTTGGACTAAGTCTCCAGAGGTACCTTCCCACCTCAGCTATTCTGTGATTTTGTAGCTAGCAAAGAAAGAATCTGATAACACAAAATAAACCTTCCATAAAAATATGTAACAGCTGTTAGAATTTTGGATTACAAGTACTCACATTAAAAATAATGCTCCCATATTCACAAAATCAAAGTGACTGTAAAAACCAGGAGCAAAAATTGAAAGGAATAATGAAGTAATGTTTCTACTCAGTAAAACTACTTGGTAAAAACATGAAAGCATAAGGGTTGCTACTACCAAATATTAAGGAGCTAGGACAGAGCTCGCACTAATACTCTTAAGTATGCCTTTAAGAGCTAGCTATAGTATCCACCTCAAATCTGTATTACCTCGCTTCACGACAGCAATATTGGCTACATAGTTCTAGCACTGGTATATACGGCAACCGCTATGGAGGGAAGTACTGATTATTTGCAGCATACTATTTCTGACATACAAATGGAATTCTGCTCACAGCCACAGTTCAGAACAGTTGTAAAGATTTTACAGCACTCTTCTACATCATGGTTTTGGCTCGCATTTCTAATACAGTGCTGCCTCCTCTGCAGTGACTTTTTTTCCCTTCAATGAACCAAGAGAATCCCACATTCAAATCAGCAATAAAACACAGACCTAATTGTTGAAAAATTCTCATTCAGTCCACTATTAGCTAAAAGTTTTTACAATCAAACTTAGTAAAATGTTTCCCATACAATAGTTCAAAATCATTTAGTATGATCAGGGCTTTGATCACTCAAAAGTAACAGATGGCTGCCAAGTCATGCCTCCAAGAACAAGTTTCCTTTCCAAGTAAAACGCTGCCAATATAGTAAAGAAAGCCTTCCAAATATGTGCAAATAAGATCACGCTATCTTACCTCTCCTACTGCACGTGCAAATAGCCTTCAGCAAGAGCAACAATACAATTTCATAGCTCTGGAAACTTCAACACTATTAAAATGTTTACATTTACATCTAAATCCTAACTTTTGTATCTATTTTTCCACTTACAGATTTTGCATAAATTTACTTGAAAAGAAAACAGTGTAGAAGAGATATTTTAAGCCAGTTTCCTTACGTTTTGTTTTACTTTTAAAAGTAGTCATATATATCTATCCAATTTAAAATAGCATATAGCTTACTACTCAACAGGAAGTACAGTCCCCTAAGAAGTTTAACAGCAATCTTGACACTTGCAGAATACCAATAAAGTACAATTTATCATGAGAAGCTGCCAACACTTCCCTCCAACTGTTAACTAAAAAACTGATCAAAAGTTGCCAACAGTAATTAACAATAATTTAGCCAAATACTATTATAAAGACCAAACAGATCAAGAGAGGGGAGGAAAAAAAAAAAAAAAAAAAAAAGTAAAAGCACGTGGAATTGGCAATACCATCTCAAGCAGCTGTCAGCAGAGGAAAAAGTAGGTGGTGCATATACAAACTTTCAGATCCCCAACATTAGGCACAAGAATATTTAGACTTTTCCTTGAGTGTGCCAAAATCTCCAAACACACAGAATCTACTATTCAGACATTGCTCATAACAATTACTTTACTGTTAAGAGGCATCCCAAAATAGGTATTAATGATGAATGGAGTGGTATCTCTACTGAAACTATCAAAGCAAGGTTTCATTATATTGAAGAGAAAAAGATGTAAGAATGAAAGAAGAAGACAAAAAGCAAAGCTTAATAAGTATTTACAGATGTCAAACACTGAAACATAATCATAAATATAACTTTTATTTCATTTGCTAAATTAATCTCATAGTCTTTGATTGGAAAGAAAGAATAGCACCACTTCACATACATACAGAAGAAAAAAATCAAATAGTGAATACATTGAAGAGATTAAAGGAAATGGGAAAAAAAAAAAAAAAAGAAAGAATTTTGAATGCAGTCTGTCAACCAGTACACACAGAAACAAATTCTTCAGTAAGGAAATGTGACACCAGAAAAAGATCATAGTTTGAAATTTCAGTGTACAATTTTACTTAAGATTCTGATCTGTACTAGATTTTGGCTCACAGACAACTCAGCATCTAAATCTTCCATGCACAGAAACTAGGACTGTCTGAGGATTTTTGTGCAAAAATGCCAGCTGCATACCACTATTAGAGATAACTTTCAGAAGTCAATTTTTTATTAAAAAAATATACTTATGACACAATGGGTTCCTACTAGCTGATACAAAAAAACCCTAAGCAACTTATTAAAAATTTCTTTCCTACTAATGAGAAATGGGTAAGAACAAGTCAGTATGTGATTTGTGACCAAAATGAATGGTGCTCAAGCACATATTAATCAGACAATGTAATTGCTTACTTGATAGAAAGCATCCCTTAGAATCCAGTAGATTATCCGAAATGCCATGAAAATAGTGAATGTCACTTCAGTATCATTTGGAATGTTTTAAGAAGCATTTGAAACATGACCTTACATCTTAAAGATCCTTATTTGCTGTCTAGATTTAGAAAATCTACTCCACTAAAAATGAAAGACTAGTAGCTGGCACGCAACAGATATGCAGTTAGAACTGCAGGAATCATTCATGCAGAGGACAAAAATAAGAGAGCAATGTGTATAGAACTGGCTTCTTAAATTGTCTGTGATCCCTAAAACCAACGAAATTCATAATAAATCAAGCAAAACTAATAGAATTTGAAGACCATGCCATTTGACGGTACATCCAGCCCTAACTATTCTACGATTCTATCCATGACTGTGAAATTCCTTGGTATAAAAAAAAAAATAAGGTTTGATGATCTTAATTTGTATTTTACCACTGTTTAACCACAGAACTTATTTAAAAAGGGTCAACTACTCTACTAATCCTAGAATAAGACAGGAACACCGAATTAAGATGACTGCGAGATCTCTACCTGTCACCAGAAAAAGACAGATTAAACAGCTCAGGTGCCACATGTATGTCTACGGATTCACTTTGCAAAATGTCTGTGCAGACAAGCTTGGCAAGTCACCTAGCTCACAGGGCTATTTGTTGCTCAAAACCTTCCCTCACTGCCCCCAGACCGTAAAGGAAATAAAAGTGGCTTTCCCTGAAGAACAACTAGAATTTAGGACAGAAATCCTATACAAAGCAAACACAGTCTTGCATAAGTATACGTCTTCATTTGATACCAACACATTGCGCTAATGTTAAATTCAACTCAGCTTTAGGAGAAGGATGTTCTGTTTACATTGACCGAAGTGGTACCTAGTTATCTCATATATTAAAGCCTATATTGATTACTGGAGAAGACAAGAGCCGCATAAATATGCAACAGGAAGAAGAATATAAAGCACAGTTAAATTCACTACTGCCTTGTTGAAAATTGCCTGGGACAGCAACAAAGGCCTCTTGCAAAGTAGTCAAGTATAATAAATAAGTAATCAATCATTTTGCTGGCAATACAGGTAGCAAAAGTATTAACGAACACTCTGTCTACTTTGATCAACATATAGAACACCGAAGTATGCAAAACCATGTCTAGTTGGGTGATCTCATATGGTAATCTGAAGTCTTTTGACTTATTTCAGAGTATCCAGACAATATCTGTTGTTACAGAAGAGTTTCTCACCTGCCAGTAACAAACTGTAAGAGTAATACTCTCTCTTCCTGAGTTAGTTCTTCCACAACATCCCAGAACCACTAAATGAAAAACAAGTTAGTTTGTATTGTCCATTAAATACTTGCAGTACTTGAAAAGGTAATGGTAAAACAATAAATGGAATACTTGTGAGTCTGTTACTTAAAAGGATGGAAATTTTCATATGAAATCTATACATAGCTAAGTCACTTGATATAAAAATAAAGGATAAAAACCTCCACAAATTTAAGCCAAAATAAGTTTCCAAAAACACACACAGAAAATGACAACAACAAAAGCACATTTTATTGGATTAAAATGCAACAATCTACATTATTAAAAAAAAAAAAAAATTACCTGAATAACTTGATCTCCTCTCTCATAGCCACTGGTGTATTCTGTATTTTTTAACCAATCATTCACATCAATTTCTGGCATACCAGACAACAAAAGCTCCTTCAGAAGAAGCACACAGATTGTGATTAGTCCTCCCAACTAACCATATGTGTTTATGCTATTTTTAAAGTAACACTTTAGGCGGCATAAAAATGACAATGCTTTTTCTGTTTCCTTGCAACCTTACACAACCTATGACTACATTTTAATACAAGAAGATTCTTGAATTCAGGTAACTCCACATGATCTGTTTAATTTAAGCACACAGTATCAAGAGAGAGAAATTATTGCCAAAGAATCTAAAAGGAAAAAGCTCTGAGTTTTGGCATGAGTTGAGACAAAATGTAAGATGTGTTGGTTACAGAACAAACACTTATAGAATTTGATTCTGTGACTCAGAAAAAGCAGACAACTGACAGAATCTCCTTACTTTTAAAGAACTGTCCCCTGAAAGAAAATAAGAAAAGGCTTAAAAGCCACACCATCCTGATGCCATTTTGAAATTATAATTTAAGGCATTTATCCCTAGCACTTGAAGTTATCGCATTCCAGGAAGATGGCCATTCTAAGTAATTAGGATAAGCAGGAATACACATACTGAGATCCTCACTGGAAACAAAACCATACGAAATCGTTATTTTGTGGGTACTGAGCTTTACTTCCACATCATTAGAATACCGATGAAGTATCCTGAACAAAGTATTTAAAGAAGTATAGGTATTTCTGCTTACCAGTTCATATTCATCAAAAAGCTGGATCAAAGATGGTGGGATGAACATATGGAATCCTTGTAAAAAGGCATTTATCTGAGGCTGAATGGCTCTTGTCATCCTAAGCTCTGTGACAAGCTGGACGTACTCAGCCTGCAACATAGAAAATGGCATTAAGACAACAGCAAAAATATAGAGTGCTCATGCAAACTTACACACACATAAATGCAGTCCTCAATACACCACAAATGACATCTACTTTAAGATGTTAAGAGCTCCTATGCGCTTTTCATTTACAGAAGCAACCCAAAATAATTCAGAAGACCCCTCAGAGTTCAGAGTCCCTTCTGCTCCTACGCCTTCCTTCCTTCCAAAGATAATTCCCAAATAGAAATGTTTAAATTGTAACACAAACCAGACAAAAACCAGAGACTTGGACTAAGATAAAGTAAGTGAATAAAACTTAGTTTGTCACACCTGCATTGCATACAACTACTGTTGGGATAATCTAAGGACATAAGCAAGGTAATGTCTGTGAAAAAAAAAATATTCTACTAAGCAAACTGATATAACTCAGGGAAAAGGA
Organism: Tetrax tetrax; assembly: GCA_009806455.1. NCBI lineage: Eukaryota > Metazoa > Chordata > Aves > Otidiformes > Otididae > Tetrax > Tetrax tetrax. The sequence continues at coordinate 160,931 of WHYT01014700.1, forward strand.
TAAACTTCTGAAGAAGTATTTGTGAGCCAAAAAACTTTCTTGCTTTCCGCCTGTCTCTGGAAGTCAGAACATATTACTTATCTCTGCAAGTTCTGTTGCCTTAACAACTTTTTTTTTTTTTTTTTTAAGAAAGTCTTTAGAGTCTCCTCAGTTCTTAAGTTTTAAAAAAAAGACCAAAAAGCATGTATAGCATAACCATGTGAACAGATAATATCATAGTTTGCTTGCTTCTGAGATTTGGAGGCTCTGTCCCCTTTACAAGATGCCAGTTAGAAAAGGAATCCACCAGAACTTCGCTTTTATTGAAAACACAAAAGTCTAGGAGGCAGTTAATGGAGGAAGGTTTTTCAGAATGAGACAGATAAAAGTGCCTACACTAAAGCTGTATAAACATGTCTCAGCTACCCTGACAAAACTATGCAAGTCCAGAAGTTTCTTTACTCAGTAAGAGATCTCTACTTGAGAACAAAATGTATTCTGAGATTATTTAATATACTCAGTTTCAAAGTGATGCTTTGACTTCCTAATTATTATTTTTAATAATGAAATCATGAAACAAACCTCTCAATTAAACCATCTCGACTATCACTTTCTTTTAAGACAATAATCTTAGAAAAATTGACTTTCAATTTTAAAAAACACTAACCTAAGCTTTAGGTTCTGAACCTGCACAAAAGCAACCAAGGATTCTTTCTTTCCTCCCTTTCTGAAAAACAGAATGAAGTATGAAACATTTCAAAATAGAATCATATTTTTCAAAGGCAGTTCCTTGCATTCACAGAAGTATGGAGGGGCTGTCATTCACTTTGCAGTTGGAAGATATTTTTAAATGCATTACCACCATTTTATTAGAATGGGAATACAATTTGTGAAGTGCTCTGAAGAAGAGGAACATTACCTAAATGTACCTTCAACTGCAGAGCTGTTCCCAAAAACCTAGTTTCAATCTAGGTTGCTTCTACTGTTAGTGGAACTGAACATATCTTCCTTCTCTAAGGAATTAGAGGTGTAGCCAGGGGAGATTAATTGCCCTAGATAAAAGTCATCCTCCATGAATACATCTTAGGAGCTTCAGGAAGAAATCAAACTTTAACAATATCAGCATTAGCAGTAGTGTTAACATGGTCTTCATTGATCAGAAATATTTGGTTTATATCTTATAATTTCCTTCTACATAAATTAGGCTACTCAGAAAACAGGGTTGTAGACAGAAAAATTCAGTCTTTTTTTTTTTTTAAATCTATTAGAAAAATATAACAAACACTTATTTTTTGCATTACAAAAATATTTACATTAAACCCTTTCACTACAGGAGAAAATAGTTGCTGTGCTTTAGGTGTAACCAGAAATATTTTAAACAGCCTGGAACAGCCGAGCATACTGACTATCAGCACTGGCGCATGCTGAAAAACCCGTACCACAGAATTTACATAACACAGGCAAGTGAAATCTGGTCAATTTTTTTTTTCCCTCTGTTCACTTCATTTACATTTTATTCCCTCTCAGAAGCCTTAGGAGCACATTAAAAACCAGAAATATCTACATAATTCCAAATCTACATATGTATTCCTATATAGTGTATAAAAGGTACAATCCAGCTTTCTTTTAGGAGGGGAGCCTGGATTGAACACATGAGACTGGCATCACAAATATGATGACAAAGTCTAACTTGGGTGAGAGGCTGTTCTGTATTTTCCTTTGAGGTAAAACAAGCAGAGATCATGCTTCCCCGATTTCACAATCCCATATACTGTGACAAAAGGATCAATGTTCATTATGATGTCCAGAGAGCAGCTCCATTCCAAAGCTGTTAGGAAAAAAAAAGTAATTTTTTTTACTGACAAACAGCACAGCCAGCTCTGTCCTGGAAGGACAGAGAAAAGCATAGAACTGTGGACATTTGCATCATTTTTTAAAATAGCATATGGTCAAACGCTGTCTAGCTCCAATTTTATTGTTTATTTCTACTTTCTAAAAAGTAGAAAGTTGCAAAAAAATAAATAGCAAAGAACAAAGAGAAATGCATAGCGTGGAAACTGGACAAAGACAGACTTTTCCCTTTGAAGTCTCCCCATTATCACGACAAAAGGCAGCTGAATCACTACTATAACTGATACCTCAGTCGGAGCTACATGGACGCTCCATTTACGAGACTGGAATATTTACATCATATGGTCCCACAACCATTCACCTATT
>WHYT01014700.1:163230-176042 GCA_009806455.1 Tetrax tetrax
CACCTTACAGTGCCAGGTGTCTGTTGGCTTCACATTTTGCAGCTTCAAATTCAAAAATCAATTAACAATTTCAAAGCTACCACAACAGTTGTCTGTTTCTTACCACCTGTCAAATAAAAGCTACACCAATTCCTGTCCCCTCCTGCCATAGCTGAGGAAGGCTGATGAGACAGAATGGATGCAGCTGTTCCACACATCTTCAACCACCCTTTTTAGTTTGTGCCCCAAGTCAGAAGTTAACAGACCAATTTAAGCTACTAGTGACAGGGTATCCTCATGCAGGCAAACTTCTAATTTCATGCTAACTGATAACAGTTTAAAAATAGCTTTTTACAAAACTACAATTTCTGTCAAGTATATATATATATATATATATACACACACACACACACACACACATATACACACACACATATACACACACACATATACACACACACATATACACACACACATATACACACACACACACACACACATATACACATACACACACACATATATTCTATACATTGAGAAGCTAACACTCCCTACAAACAAGAATCAACATCCTTGCTTTCTCTGATAGGTAATAAAGAAATTAATCACCCACTGTTTTCACAATTAGACTTGGTTTACCATTTGTATCCTTTAATGAATGACTATATTGCAGGAAACAGTGCAGAATCAGGCTAATAATACGTATTCCTTGGAAAGACACTCTGTCTTAATGGAAGTGAGGATTAAACATACAAGAACCCAGTGCCAATTGCTCCAACATAAACTAAAATTTTAGTTTGAACAAATGCTGACACCAAGTGGTCATTTACCAACATAGCAGCTCTCTACACCACTGGTAGAGCTAAATGAATACACTGTACATGAAGCAAGTAAGAATAGCTCAACACAAAAAAAAAATAAAATAACAAGAGTCAGTGATACAAAAAGTTGCAAGTCTACTCATAATACTCCTGCAGTTACTCAAAACTATCTCGTGGGTAACTGCAGAATTCAATTAGACTGATGTCTTATCTTAATTTCTAGATTATTTTCATAATCTGGCTGAGTTTTTCTACATTGGTTTTTCAACTAATGCCGCAGAGAACTCAGGGACTTTCCAAGATGTCACTACTGAAGTAAATTCAAGAGGCAGATTATTTCCATACACACCGAGTGACTTGCAAGTGGCTAAAAAAAGCTTCCTGCAGCCTTTCACTATGTCAATTACCCGCACATTAGGTTAGAGCAACCCAGTGCCACAGACTGCTCTAACAGGCAGCATACTTTGTAACATTACCTACAATTTTACTTTTAGCAATTGCTAGTCCTTCACCTTCCTGGTATATATATCTATGCATATTTGTAACTATTTAAAGTTAATCCTATCTTCCTTCCAAAAGTTCTATCAGAAAGAAGAACTTCAGATGTGAACACTTACAGACATTTTAAATAGCACTATTTCTGTACCATGCTAAGCTAGAAAAAGGGGGAAGAGTGTCGGCAACTTTTTTATTTTGTATATTTCCCTCAAAATGGGCATACCATTTACACTTACAGTCATTCAGAAAGTCAATCCAATTGCTTTTCTTATACTATCAACTTCTGAATAAACCTGTATACTCACCTTGTTTTCCTGTGTAACAAGTATACTTGCACCCCCTGGCTTCAATGGCACTTCCTCCATTGCTCCAAACACATCAGTCTCAACAGAGAAGGTCAGCTCTAAACCCAGATCACTGATATCATTATCTAAAATCCACTGCAAGTTCTTTGCATACTCTGGATCAATAGACGCCACATCCTGATAGTTTACAGGTATGCCTAGAAGAAACAAAGACATAACACCCCTCAAATAAATAGGATGAAGCAAAAAGTTCTAACTGAATATATGGTATAAGATTGCCCTCTAGAGAGAAATCAGAATAATGCAGTAACAGGAAAAGGGAGAGCTTCACCGTTACTAACTACAGCAGAACTGTATTTATTACATTTTAAAAGTATTTTTTTAAAAAATCAAGTTTCCTCTGTATGTTTTTCTTTCCAGTGAAGCAAATGGCATACCACTTCAGCAAAAATTTGCACAATTTTAGCTCACTAATGGATTTCAGTAAAAGCGTCTAACCATGCAGAACACAATGTCAAGTAAGTTTACCAAAAAAAAAAAAAGTCTTAGTTTTCTACATAACTTTTAGAAACCTAAATATCATATTTCTCTCTAAAAAAAAAAAAAAATAGCTTCCCCTAGAAAATTATTTAGAACTTAGCGGGGAGGGGGTGAAGACAAGCTTCTGTACTTAAAATTCTTTCGCTCTTCAGTTTTCTTCTTTTTGATCACGTTTACTATGAGACCTACTATACAGTTGAAAAAAATATTTATAAGAATTTCACTTTTTCAAATTGAACTTGCAAGTCATTTAAAAGCATTAAGGAGAGCTGCCAGAAGTCTGACAGCCTCTTTGCAGACACGGCACTCAAACACAAATTTGAGCAAGTGTGCCCAGAATAAGATGACCCTGAGTTTGCACATGAAAACTACCCTCTTCACTACACAAGAAAGCAAACCCCAACCCTTCAACTCTGTCATGACAGATATGTTAACTCTACCAAGACAGATAAACACCTGGGAAAAGGGGCAGGGAGTGAGGGTGGTAGTAGATTTAGAGAAACGCAAGTTATTGGGAAGTACTCTCTTTCTGTGCATTGTGAAGTGTCACAAGGGTGCCCATTAGAAGAAGTCTTAGCACACTGTGGACTGTAGAAGCAGTACTCTAGAGAGTAACACAAAATTCAAAGGTTAGCAGCCAGTGCAAATATACAAGTGCAAAAACTCTTACGGTATTTCCCTGAAAGAGCTGACTCGTGCTGAAATGGTGTGTACAGAGGCTGTAAGGCATTGTTTTTCTAATAAAAATCAAGCAATGCTCCAGTTTCAGAGAGGGATAGATAATTTACTAACAAATTTTCAGTCACCTCTCAAACAAAAAATTATCAGCCATCTAGTAGTTTCTAGAGGACTCACTTTTTCCAACTAGTAACCATATGTGCATTTCACATATGAAATGTGGAAATAATGATGTCTCTAAGGGATATAAGCAAAATGTATTGGAAAAGAAGGAGACTGAAAAGTAGGAATCAGACTCCTTTAGAGAAGAAACTGAACTGGAGCATTATGATGAGATGACACTCATAGTCAGCATGTTGCGAGACCAAAGCACTAAGCTCACTCATTCGATTGACAGATATTTTACCAATAAACAGACTCAGTTATAAATAGGCAATTACAAAGAAACTCCATCAGACTTAACAGGACAAAATTTGAATTCCATTACATACTACGTATCTTTGTTTTGCTATACCCTTAAGACACCTGTACTTTTAAAAGGAAGAAAAATCTATCTTAGCATAATTGTGACAAATAGGTATTTCTGTGCAACACAGAACTTCAAAAATACTACAGGTAAGCTCTGAGACAAGTTCAGTAAGTATTCAAGGATTTAAGTCCTCCAGTTCAAAATACACTGACCCAGAAATTAATTTTTGCTTTTGTTTATGCCATTTCAAGGAGTATTTGCTATTACACTGTGAAAGAAGGGACTGAAGTCTAACAGCAGACAGTACAGTTGGGAATTGATGTGCTATGTATTTTTGCGAGTTGGAGGTAGAAGTTTTGTTTTCCAAACAGAAAAGTAATTGGCTCATTAGAAAAATACAAAGTAACTGGACAACTGCATTAGTGAAACTATCTTCTCCTCTGCTGATTAAGCAGAAGGCAGACAGATAAGCAGTTTGAGAAAAACAAATCTAAGAAGCCTTAGTATGTGACTGTATTTCTGCCTCAGTTCTACATCAGCAAGAGTGCAGCCCTAATAAACATGAAGACCTATAGAATAATGTTTGATTTCACAGCAAACAAAGAAAAAAAAAAATCATGCAAGCTATATATGTAAAAATCTTATAAAGTGTATTAGGTGTGTGTTAGCTGGGTCATCACTCAAGTTAGTGACCTTTCCTTGCCTACCAGATATTGCTTCAGAAAGTTCTCAATTTATCACAGTGAAAACAAGATGATGCACCCACCTGAGTCTCACAAAAGTAGCCACATCTGTTCATACAGATTTCAGCTTCTAATTAAGGCACTTCCACATCATGTCTGTTGACTAAAGAGTTCCTTTGAAACAGGTTCACACTGTTCCTCAGATACAGGAGGTCTTACCACACAACTGGTGGAGGATTCAGTGCCATCAACAGGAAAGGCTACAGAAAACAAGGATCTCAGTGCAAGGTGAGAAACCAAGGGAATGGATGCTGTCTCAGGCTTTGAAAGATTTCATATTCCATTACTTAAGGCCTGACAAGCAGCTGAAGGGAATTTCTATGTCTATAGCCTGGTAAATTATATGTGGCATGAACAACAATTGGCATAACCCATAGCTGAACCTGAAACAAAAATAAAACAAAACCCCCTCAGAAGCATCTGCTGCTGTGCAACTCGGGTTCCTTAAGCAAGAAGGGAGGAGATGCACAAAGCTGAGTGAAAAGCCCTTGGAAAGGTTTAAATAAACTACTGTGATCGAGGCAGAAAAAAAACAACTACTTTGGGAAGTGGAAGTGCAATTTCTTCAGTTCTCTGTCTCATAAGTAACAGGAAGTGATAACAATCTGTGCACCTTTTGAACTTAAGTCAAAGCACAAACCTCTAGAGAGTTCCAGGATGCCTGTTCAACAGAGTGACAAAACCTTACTAAGAGGGACTTGTGAGATCTTATTAACAGACTACTCACTGCTGTTTGGTTTGCAATAGGTACTCTAGCAAAATGAAAAATAAAGAAAAAAAGAAAAGAGTAAACAATAGGCCATCTTGTCAATTCAGAAACCAACAAATCCAGTATACAATCACTATTCAAACAAGAACCCAAATTGATTAGTAGCCATTTCCAAAAAAGGTGAAAAGAGCAACACTCAATTATTCTCAAGGCAACACTCAATTATTCTCAAGCTGTCACTGAACAGCAGAAAAACATACTTTTCTTATTTGTGAACAAATCACATGGAGGTTAGCCTATGAGTATCATTCTGCTCACAGAGAGGAATCTCTTGATGTCAGAGGCTAACCCTTAAGTCAGTGCCAAATTGTGCAACACAAAGATATGTCTACTTCGGAACCACTTTCCTATATGAAGATCAATGACTAGGGAAGCCAGATGAGGCATTGCCAACACGGTGATGCTTCAGATTGTCTGTCCTCCATTGTCTCTTGCCCAGTACACAGTCACTGTCCTGCAGCAGAAAGCGGTACTGAGGGAGAGAAGCAAAATGCATCCCTTTGTCAAAAACATCTTGACAAAGATGACTGAGCTGGCACCATCAAAAAACTGCAACAGTAAATCTGAAGTCATCTGTCCTGGACTCAAAAAACATCACAGGGAGACTGTAGGCAAACATAACAATTACAAAAAAAACCAGAATCCCTTGAAACAATCCCTTGAAAACCTTGCTAGGTCTTAAAGTAAGGAGTGATTCTTGAGGAAAAATAAAGCTTCCAACATCAAGCTATCTTATACTTTCAAAGAAGATTAAAGAATAACACTTAAACACAAAGAAAACTCTGCATTCAGCAGCAAAGGAATTTATCTACTTAAAGGTGTAACAGGAATGCAAAGGGAATTTACCCTTCCATCACATCTTCATGCAAGAGGAAAAATTTGTCATGACAATGCAGAACAGGGGCACCATGTTTGACAAGAGGCACAAAGGTTCTCAAAGAAGAGCAGAGAAGAGCCCTAGACCACAGGTACCACAAGCTAACAGCGGTCCTTCTCTATCAAAAAGAAAACTTAGATCTTTATAAAGACTTCTGACCAATCCTCTGAATGCTACAGTAAATGTATGAACTAACTTTACTTAGGAAGGAGACAGGATGAACCTGAATTAGTTCTGAAACACTATTTCAGGAAATAAGTAATATTTGTTGGAGTGGGTAGACAGGGAGGTTCACAACACTATGGATTCTCCTTGTTAAAACATTACACCATAGAAGAATTGCAGGTATAATAAAGAATGACTGATAGATTTTTGCCAGAGTTCATAAACATTATCAACTTTGTAAGTCTGTCATAAGTTAACAAGGGAATTATTATTTTCATTTCTCAAAAATGACATTATGTGGCAGGACAGACAAATTTGACAAAAATAACTGGCTGCACTGGTCTGCCTTTCAGGCACTCCTAGTCAGCAACATTAAAGATGACTAAATTATATTATTATGCTTTAGGTAGATTAATGATGCCTTCTTTGGTTTTAATTTAAGATTCTGTTCTGGTTTTGTTTAGTGAGGGGGCCTAAGGTGGTAGCTTCTGTAGGAAACTGCTAGAAGTCGCTCCCCTTTGTTCAGCGGACTTGGCCGGGCCTAGGGCGGACCTGCTGCTGGCCAAGGCCGAGCCAATTGGTAGCGGAATGTCCCGTGATAGCGCCTCTGCGATAACGTATTTAAGAAGGGGAAAACAAAAACAAAAACAAAAAAAAAAAAAAAAGGAGATGTGAAGCAGCTGAGCAGGGAGAGAGAGGGGGATGCACGAGCCTTGTGGGCCTTGCAGGCCTCACCCTCTGGCCTCCCGCCAGGCAGCCGACTGGGCCCAACTTGGCCCGGACCGGCTACAAGAAGTGGAGAGGAGATGAGCAGTGAATAAGATGTAAAAAGGATCCTGAGAGGTGTCTGCCAGCCTGTTGTGAGGAACGGCTGCAGGCGCCAAGGTCAGTGAAGGAGGAGGGGGAAGAGTAATGCAGCTCCTGGCCAAGATTCCCCTGCAGCCTGTGGTGATGACCATGGTGGAGCAGGTTGTCCCCCTGCAGCCCATGGAGGTCCACGGAGGGGCAGAGATTCACCTGCAGCCCGTGGAGGACCCCATGCCGGAGCAGGTGGAGGCCCGAAGGAGGCTGTGGCCCATAGAGGGCCCACTGGGGCAGCTGTTCTGGAGAGACTGCACCCCGTGGAAGAGATGACCCACGCCGGAGCAGTTTCACGAAGGACTGTGGCCCATGGGAGGGACCCCACGAAGGAGCAGGGGAGGAATGCGAGGAGTTCTTCCCCCGACGATGAAGCAGCAGCATGAAACACGTGATGAACTGACCGGGACCCCCATTCCCTCTTCCCGCCTCTGCCACTCAAAGGGCGATAAGGTAGCAGAGATAATGTTAAGCCCGGGAAGAGGGAGGGGTGGGGAGGAGGTTGTCTTGTTCTCTGTCTCATTCTTCTGCTAGTTTTAGAAATAAATGAATAGTTTTCCCCAAGTTGAGTCTGTTTTGCCTATGACGGTAACTTTAAGGATTTCTCCCCGTCCTTATCTCAAACCTCGAGCCTCTTTTTCTTATATCATCTCCTCCTGTTCTCTCAGAGGGTGGGGGGAGTGAGAGAGAGACTGTGTAGTCTGCTCCCGATCGGGGCTGAAATACGACAGATTCATATTCAAATATAAATCGAAAGATCAGCTATTTTATTAAGAGTTCCTAACTGTATAAAATTCACACTTAGTTTTGTTAACATATTTCTGTATTTGCAACTGTAACAGTTCCTAAGAGAGGCTCAGACTGGAATAGCAATTACTGCCATATTATTTTGTGACTTTGATGTACATAAAATATTAGAAAGACTTTTTCCCCAGACTTTTTCACTTTTAATACAAACACAAAAGTAAAGAAAGGAAAAACTGTTATGACTAATAAACAGGATTTTAGTAAAACCATACCAAGAATATGTTTGTAGAATGACCTTGTGAAGTAAATGTTCACCAGCTGCCTGTGATTCAGAGCTAGCCCCAGGATCTGGCCTGCGAAACGGAAGTAGTTCAAATGATCTGGATTTACAGAAGAGTTGCTGTTGGGCTGGAAAGTTGTTCCTATAAAATAAAAAAAAAAATACTATCATGTTTCATGACTTCATTTTTGTTGAGGTTTTTTTTTCAGTGAAGTTCATATTTATGAAATACACTAAGCATTTGAAACCACTGAAAGTTTTATTTTGGGATTCTGGAGGACTGACTGAGCTTGTTTACACCAAAAAGACATCAGAAAAACACACTAGAACATAATGACATCCCGTTATTACAATGATACTACTTAGCCACTCTCCAAGGCACCACTCTGAAATAATTACCATCAATATAAGGGTAATCATGATCTGCTAAATTTGGCTTTCCATCTTACTATACTGCTATGAGCATTTTTTGCTCACTCTAACGGACTATGCTTCTATAGACTTGTGAACATACTCAAAGGAAGGATGGCAATGCGTTCACTTCCTTTTATCCGGCTCCAGTCAGATGCAGACAGAAGACTGTCCAGTCTTGGTCTCCTTGGAAAAGATCACCTCAAACATACATGCCTGAACTTTTTATTTTATTTTTCGGGAACTAATCTATGCCTTTACTGTTGACTGAATTCCTTGCGACTTCCTAAGACTTCATAAGGTAGAAAGCAAAACATTTATCGTTGATGATGATGTGAAATCTTTTACTGATAAAGATTTTCTTTATATGGAAGCATCCAAAAGACAAAGTCAAATACAAGGTAGACCTGTGGAGAACAACATCTGGTTTTACCACAAAAATTAACTGATTAAATATGTGTATTTCTAAAAGGAAATAAATTAATACCTCCACAAAAACAGGATGAACTCAGTAACACAAACAACTCACTCTCCTCTTACAAAAGAGACCAAAACCAAGGAAACTTCAAATTAAAAAAAAAATATTTCATCTGTAGCTATAAAAAACATTCAATGAGTAGATCACGTCCCTATATATGAGATCAGTTCTGTTAATATTGCTTTTAAAAAGCAACAATCATATTCTGTAACCAATTATGTTACTTTTTTCTTGGATTATAAAAATGCTTTTATAAAAGAAGACACTCTGAAATAAGGGGAAAAAAGGCTGAGACATACCATCAGCTGACTGCGTAAATAAGGCATAATCTGGGTTAACTATTTCACTGGATAAGATATCAAACCACTCACGCACCACACCTTGACCCTGCATGTTAAAAGAATAAAACATATTAGTGCATAGAACTTTGACTGCACAAACAGTTACACTGGGTAATCACATATTTCTTCATAAAGTATAAAAGTTATTTTAAATTATGATTTAGTTCAAAACAGTACTTGTGAAAGAGAAGTAGTATTTCCATATATAAATACCATAAAGGAAAATCATGCTATTTTACCCACCATGCCTTCTTCTCCATGAAATCTCACAGCAATCCCCTGCTTTAGTTTTGCACAATTTGCTTTAGACACAACTTCACAGCTACTCCTAAAAATAGAATCTAAATACAAAGTAATAATTAATTTTTTATCTTAATTCATTATATGTCAATGTATTTCAGAGATATCCTAATTCCATTTATAACACAATACCTCTGTGAACCAAAAGGATGTCATTTTCATTGACAGGTCTGTGCACCATGTCCGAATCCGGCTGCCCAGCATGCAGATGTTCGTAGAACCATTCACAGCGATCTTTAAAAGGCTACAAAACGAGGGGTAAACCATATTACACAGATGCATTCAACTGAATAATTCCTCTCTCATAAGCATGACTGGAAAATGGTCACGCATACTTCTCAACTCATTTTTGAAATGCGCAGAGTTACTTGGTGCTACCTCAATAGGCTATACAGTATTTTGGGAAGAGAGAAGAGAAAAGGACTACACACGTCCTTGAGTGCTCGCTGAAGGCTGATATGCAGAAAGACTGGACCAGTAATCATCCAGAGATAGCTATCGGAGTTCACCACACAGGAGAAAAATAACACAAAAATTCTTTCAGGGCAGGAGAGGAAGAAATCTAGGTAAGCAGTAAGTCACTGACTTTATAACACTACTGATTATCAGCCACAGCTGAGAACAAGTGATATAAACAAATCATACTTGTAGTAAAGTTCATTGGCAATAAAAAACAGCTCAAAGGAACCAGAAACCTTCCAAAGCAGTTCTTACACGAGAAGGTCCTAGCTTGTTTGACTCAGTATTTAGACTGACATTTTGCAGTTCTTCTGAGACAGACAACACAAGTATGGCCTCTCTCATCTATCTATCGCAATTCACAGCATTTACTTTTACTTGATCTAACAAACAGGGCATCAGTTCTCAGGGTCTCTTCATTATTCATAGGTAATGAATTTCAAAACCACACATTTCAACCAAAGAATGAGTAAATAATATACCTACATCATATCCCAAAAATGAAACAGGATTACTAAAAACAATGTACATCTAAAAGCAAAGGCAGAGTACTGTTCACAACTAAAGAAATAAAGCTTTCAGAGTAGACTCCACGAGATTCTGGTTGGTTAGAGGAATTTTACCTATGTTTTCAGCAAATTCTGTCTTTGATCAAAATATTTTAATTTAAGGAACAGAGCAAAAGGTAACAAGATAACATGATGTTTCACTGAAGGAGCTGCCACTAATTAACTATGGTTAAATCAACTAATAGTGGTGTATTTATTCTCTGGTTTGTCTCCAAACATAAGTCAATTATGAAAAAAGCAGAGCATTTTAAAGTTCAATCTACTAGATGTGCACAAATAGATTTAATAATAGAAAGCTAACTGTTTAACTGAAATTTGGATTTCTAAGACATATTTAATATTGGTCATTACAAATGGACTTACACACGAGTTTTAAAGACTTGGAAGTACAGAAATCTGGATGCCGTGTCTATTTGATCCTTCAGCCTCCCATACTCAGAAGTACTGGATGCCACACCTAGTTCTTCCATTCTCCCCGAATGTACTTTTTTAATATTATTATTTTTAAACAGAACACAGTCTTTATATTCATAGAAGTTGTAACCAAGCCTCTCCTTACACTTACCTGAGCTTTTATAATGTGCATAAATCTGGACATTAGTTCAGGACACTCAAGAAGAAAATGGAAGTGATCAAAAATTATTTTGGGATTTCTGAAAGAAAAATAATTTAGAAGCCTGTTAATGAAAGATCTAATAATAATGCTTCACGATACATGAAATCTACATAAAGAGACAACGCAATCAGTCATACAGAAAAGTTCCAACAGACTCTCCTGTTTTGTAATGTTTTCCTAACTCGTGTTTCCAAATGATTTATACTACGTCATCCTTTGAACATGGAGGATTACAAGTAGCTCTCCAGACAGAAGCAAGATTATAAACTGGGCAGTCCCAGAAAAACTCTGGACATAGCCACATGTACAAAGATGGTTTAGACTCCTTTAAGAAGTCATTAAGTATAACAGATTTGAGGAAGAATGAAAGTTTTCATCCGCCTCAAAAACAAAGGCTTTATTTGGAACAAAGATGAGGAGAGAATCCATTAAGGAAATTATTCTGTTGCTCTGTGAAAAAGATTTTGCTCACGAAATCTCACAGAATCTACAAAGGGATCGCCTACATATGCAGAAGAGTTCATTTAAGCCTGAGCTCTGAATCATTAATATAAACCCCCTTAAATTTGGTAGAACCATTAAAGTGCACACGGTCACAACAATACGTCACAACAATAACCTAAAAATACAACTCAGTAAGAGAAAAAAATTAGTTTGAATTATTTAGGGGGATGCGGTGGGGGAATTAGAAATTCCATATTTCTTGAAGCTTACCGGTTAACAAAACACTTAAGGACATCATCATGTTTACAGACAAATTCTATAAAACGAGGCGATGTCATCCTGTTCAAAGAAAATCATAAGGTGCTTTTGGTTAATGAAATTGAAAATAATTTGAATTACATAAATTGTTGTATTTGTTTTTAATAAAACACTACCCAAATAGAAACTGGTGTTGTTTAACTAGTCAATCATGAAACGAATTACTCAGTAGCATTAAGATCTCATAACAAACTAACAGAAAAGGCAAAAATGCCAATAATCAAGAAGGTTAAGGAACCTCACCATTAACTCTTATTAACTATATGAACAAAAAAGGTCAAACTACTGGATAAACACATTTCTTTATAAAATCCTTCCAGCTTTCAATACAACAATGGAAGTACGTATATGGAAGGACTAATATTATATGCAAAATACACCTGATATGCACATTGTTCTATTTTCTTGTTCACTGTTTAAAACTCCTATCACACACCTTATAAATTGTGGTGAGGAAAAGAGCCAGACATAAATTAGATTACAGACTTTGCAAACTTAATAATGGGAGGCAAGGTGGTATTTCACGGCTTTGTGAAATTACAAAACTACCTGACAGGCAAGCATCTCAAACTAGTAAGGAATCTTATTTTTTTCTCCTACATATATCTGGAGAACAACAGAAGGATCAAGTGGAATAAATTTTGCACCCACGTTATTTACACCTACATTCTGCATTTTTTAAAAAGAGAAATTCTTAATTGAATCCTTTAGCTTCAGCAAAAGCTAATGAATACTTGCACTTAAGAATAAAACACTCTTATCAAGTGCCTGGAAGGGCTGTAAAAAACAGTACATTAAGTAGTCCAGGATAGCAATCCTAGAACTGTTGCTGTTCCCCGCACCAGTTTAGACAAGAGTTGCTCATTTTATGTAAAACTGAGCTATTTTCCTTCTCTCCCTTACTCTGTCTCGAAGAAACAAGGCTCACCATATCCTTCCCCTTATCTGCACAAAAACCAAGCAAATAAAATCTTCCAAAGACTAAATATGAACATTTTAAACACACTTCTGGTCTGAAAGATGACCTGAAAATATTAAATAACTGGAACAGCCTTCCCTGAAAGGAAATGAACTCTACCTGTAAATTGCCACACAAGCTGTAAGATGCAATACACGGAGGGAAAAAAAAAAAAAAAAAAAAAAAAAT
>WHYT01014701.1:0-113022 GCA_009806455.1 Tetrax tetrax
AACAACACTTCATCCTGCATTAGTTTCTATCTCTAGCCTTTCTTCTTTCAATGGAAGAAGGGAAATTTATGGTACAGATACTGCCTGTAACTGAATGCATCATGATATTATCAGAGGAAAATCGTAAGTCATGTGAAAATACTGACATTCCAGGTTAGCTTAGTTTTCTGAACTTCTTCTGTGTCTATCAGACTGGAAAAATAAACCCCAAATATTTCTTCCTCTTTTTCTGTGCTTAGGGCTAGTGTTAGAAATCTGTACCAGCAGCAGGCCAGACTCAAATATCAGCTATGGCAACCCATGCATGAAGTTGATGCCTTTGAACCATTTCCTATAGATGAGACACAGCACGCACTGTGGTGAGTCAACAATGTATTATTTTATTAAATCATACTCCTTGTCAATGAAGTAGTGCTTAATACCAAAGTGCATGCTGATTTTTTTTTCCCATCTTTTTGGGGAGGGGGGAAGACAACAACATAAAAATTACCACTTTTAGTAATTTTTAGTACATATGAGCATAATGCTGTCGTCTTACAAATGCCTTTTTTGAGTGTATAATTTCTGCATTGTACATGTAGTTATCAGATGGAGTACATTAGGAATATGGTTCTTATAAAAGTGTGAAGATAGCAAAATCATAATTTAAAAAAATCCTACATATGCAATTTTCTGGGCTTGATGTATTCACTATTTTACACCAATTTAATGTTTTGCATCTCTTCGATTTGGGGTGGGAGAGAGGAAAGATTGTTTTGTTTCTCTTTGAGATGACTGAAAAAGATTGTGAGGAATCCTGACAGAGTTTTTTTTACATATATCTCTTTATCCTTGGACATTAAAATAAATAGTAAGAATAGTGATGAAAAGCAAATAGCCTTTTAAAAAATAAAAAGTCTGTGACATGAACTATCTGTAAGCCTGCTAATAATTTTAATGCATTTTTCTTACATAATAAGTCATTTTGATCCTGATAATTTCTTTAAGATGGCTTTGATATATCTTTGGGAGATGAGGAATTGTTTCTTAGTGTCCCATGTAGTCACAGTCAAATTATTGTGAAATCTTGTAACTCCTAAGGGAACCCATCTTCTGTTCAAAACAAGCTTATATTCATTTTTTCCCCTAATACTAGCTAGATGTTTGTCAGCTGCAGTCACCATAACCAGCATAAACTGAAAGCCTACAGCTTTAAAAAGAAGCCAGAGATCCAAGTTGATCTGCAGACTTCAAGCAGATTTTGTGTGATTTGGCCTTTTCCAGTGGCCAGTGTCAAATCTTATTCCTGGTGCTATTACAGAAATAAGATGTAGATCCAAGTCACTCAAATGTTTCTACTCTTTTGCTCAGAGATAGAACTCCATTATTTGTAGATCAGACAGAGATGGAAACCCATAGTACGTACTGACTGGTGGGCAGTAGTGATACATGGCTAACGTGAGAGTAATGAGATGAGTGCTCTGATGGCATGGCACTTTCATCCTTGGTAGAGCTGCTGAAAAAAAAATTGAAAGGTGTCAGTTAAATCAATTTGACTCTGCTCTGGAGTGAAATGAGAGAGGCAGTAGCAGAAAGCGGTACCTACTAGTCCACTGAAAGAATCTGTGTTCTGTTGAAACCTAAGGGGTTTCCAAAGGGATGAAACCATACATTGGACATGAATAGTGATTTGTGGCGTGAAGAGTCCCAATCTGGATGCTCATGTCCTTGACTTGTGGACATCCAGTGGAAGCAAAACATTTATGTAGAACTTAATATCCTTCCAGTATTACTACTATGATATTTTTAACTTCTTTGGCTTTTAAGGCCTGTTGCATTGGTCCTAAAGCAATTCTTGTTAGCAAGACAGCCTTCATCTTGGTTTACTACTCTAAAAACTGTGGCACTTAACCTTTCTTAGGTGATTTTTGACTTCTTGATGTAACTCAAAACCATATGACCTTTAAAAAAAATTAATTGTAATTTCTATGTTAAGGAGCATATAGGTAACCTACTGATTGTAGATAATGAGCGTTTTAAATAAGTTGGCAATAGCAGAGTATGTATAACTTATGGTAGTTACTAGTGTTGTGCAAATGAAGGATTTTGTTAACATGCCTGTAATGAACAGTAGCTAAAGAGAAGTTGCATGGAATTTTTATGGTGTTGTGTAAATGTTAATACAACTAGCCAATAGTCATTGCAGTTCTGCTTCTCTCACTATGAACACTTTTAAAATTGCTGTATATGTAGAAAAATCTTTTTGAAGAAACTGGGTGACGATAATCCCCACTCCTAGCAATTTTATATTTAGTAGTATATGCAATGCTAATTTTGGAATACAATGATACTACTGTCTACAAGCACCGTGACTTGATCATTTGTCCCTCAGGTCACCAAGATGTCTTTGTCTTAATGTTGTATCTATTGATATTGCTGTGTGATATTCGAAGCGTGCACCAATGGCTCTGTTCTGTGTACTCTCTGAGTTCAATGCACATCTAAGTCACCTCCTCCAGCTTCATTCTTCTGAATTTAGATTTTAGGATGGGTAATCAGTACAAATAGACATCAAATTTTCAGGAACAGTATTTGATATGAATCAAAACAACTCAGATGGCATAGGTAGAGGGTTGCTTGAGAAGTCTTCCTACCAGCTGAAATAATTTTAACAGACAAAAATAGTTAAATGTTTTTAACGGAAATTAAGGAATTCAAGGTCTTGTTCTGAAGCTACAGCTCCACAGAAAATGTCTGTAGGTGTCTTCAGGTATATAATACAATCCTTTAGCATGTATTTAAAGTTTTGTATGTGTATGAATTAGGGAAACAGTCATGTAAGCATGCATGCAGCAAATAGAATTTGAAATCTGGGGCCTTGATGTGCAAACGCTTATGTTTTCTGTGCAGGTTCTGTCCAGTTAATGCTGGTCGTTAAGGCATACGAATCACTTTGAATGTATAATGGTATTTAGCAGTCAGCCACTTCTGTTTATGAAAATGCAAGCTTTGTAACTGTGGAACTTGTATGTGAAATCAGAAACTAGATCTAAAACTTAGCATTTAACCATCAAAGTTAAATTAACTATCAAACAACTCTTAAAAATGGTTAGGAAAAGTAGTATTTGGATAACAAAAATATTTTACAATATTCACACAAAAAAGAGCAGATAATGATAAAACTTAGGATATTTTGTTTAACATGGAAAAAAGATTAGTCTTATGGGTGATGGGAATTTTGTAAAGCTGAGTTAGTCATTTTGATAGAAATGATGTGAGAGAGAGGCTTTTATATATCTGTGCAGATGAACAAAGTACCTGGGATAAATAAATTTTATTAAGCACTTACAGAAATATCCTGAAATATTTCTTCTTTAAAAGTCTTGGCTTGGTATCTTGCAACTAGAGTTACCTTTTTTTTTTTATGAAACATAATGTTGGTTTCTTTTCTGTTCATCCCTGTGTAAGTGCTAAGTGCACAAAGAGAAATTCTGAACTCTGTCTAGCCAAGTAAATATAAAATAGCTCCAGTGAGTTTAGTACAGCTATACCAGCCTTGTTTCAGAGGAGCTCAGAGCACAATTTGCTGTCAGAAACTTGTCTGCTCCTCTGCCTTTTTAAACAGAAAAAGCCTATTTATAATAAACTTGCTTTGTGTGATAAATATAAAAACTTTTTATATGTTATTGATGGTGGTGATGTAATGAACAACATTTTTCCCATTTGAGAACTGTTGCCTTAGCATATTTCTGAAAGTGAATTGTCATGTTATCAGCTACATATAAACAAAAGTTTTCCAGAAGTGACCTGTAATTGTCAATACTTTAAGCGTTCATGTTCTCTGCTCTTCCAGGAAGCTGGATTTTTTTTTTCCAGAAAGTGCTGAGACCTTCAGAGTTAGACTTTTCAGTATAGCCTCATTTTTTTTTGTTGTTGATTTTTTTTTTCTTTATTTGTGGGTTTGGTCTGTTTTTTTTTTTATCCCCATCTCCTCAGAGTATTGTTTTGCAGGAGGTTTTCACTCCCTTTTAAACTTGGATAACATTCTTTTTTATGCTCTTACTTCTCATTCTGATTCATATCCCTTCTCCCTCATCCTTGGTTTGTCTTTACTCATGCTTGTAGCCTGTAAGATTAGTATTTTAATTAAATGATATTGAAATGTAGCATTGTCGACTTTAGTGATATTTGGGTTTTTTAATGCCATAGGCTCTGTCACATACATATGAGAAACTCTGAGCTTTCTTTTAATAAAAAGTAGTTTTTTCATCCTTATTCCTGAAAAAAATGAAGCTTAAGTATGTGAAAGCTTGAGGCTTCAAAAATGTATAACTCTCTCACCAAGATTATTCCCCAATGGTACCTTGGAATTTTGGGGGCACATGACATGGTTCCTAGAGTTTTGGGACAGATAGTCTTAAAAAATTGTTTTTAGAGTTAGTTGGAAAGTGGCAATTTGCTATCCTTTTGAATGCTTGTAAAGACATGGACATACCTCTGTTCTGTGTCATGTCTGTGTTCCTCCAGTAGCCTGGATTGGCCTAAGAAAAGTCAAGCTATTTGTGCATTTAAAAAGTGCAAATGAAATTCTTTAAAAAAATTTGAGTGCAGAAGTCTGTCTTTGGGGGATCTCCAGTTGCTTAATTTCACCTTGAAATACTGATAGACCAAATGCTTTTATTCTGCCATATGCCAGTCTGTGTTTATTGAAAAGGAGTGAACTTTGAGCTTAAAACTCCCCTTTCCAAGGTATGACCTGTGAACATATCTCATGAAATATTTGTGTCTGCTATATTT
Source organism: Tetrax tetrax (assembly GCA_009806455.1). Taxonomy (NCBI): domain Eukaryota; kingdom Metazoa; phylum Chordata; class Aves; order Otidiformes; family Otididae; genus Tetrax; species Tetrax tetrax. Next base: position 4,777 of record WHYT01014701.1, read on the forward strand.
TTTTTGAGTTGCTGATGGAAAAAATAACTTTGTGTCACCTGGCAGGCTAGTTCAGTATTTGGCAGGCTCCCTTCCTAACCTTATGGAAAACATCCAGGACTATTGCGTAGAATATGGGAGTAGAATGTCAGACAAATATCATTTGAACCTTTTAGTAGTTTTTCAGTTTTTATGATTTGTATTAAAATAATTTGAATAGCCTGCAGAAGAATAAATGGAAATGCCATATCGATAATATAAAACACAGAGAATGGTGCCAGTGGAAGGGTGGAAAAGAGGCCAAGATAGCAGTAAATTCAGTTATATTAATGGGCATGGCATATGAACCCATCTTATATAACGTGGTGGGAAGTATTTTGTAACCACATGAGGAAATATTTTGCCTGCTTCCTCTTCTAGACTTGCCAGTGTGGTGTGTTGACTCCGTGCCTATTTCTTTGTGTATTGTTCTTAGCAAAAGAGCCTTTTCTTGTCACAATCTGTCAACAGGAACAGAAACCTGAACATACCATGTAATACCATCAGCTTTTCCTCTGCTCACCTTCCCTCAGCTGTTGTATCATAAAGAATGGGGGAGCATTGCCTGCAAGTGAAGAGCATAGCTCTTGTGGAGAGAAGCATCAGCCGTACTGGCAGCATCAGCTGTCACATTCATGCTCACCGCACTAGGGTTTAGGTCAAGTTGGCTCAAGGCAGCAGTATGTTATCTGCTGTACAGGCATGGGGTTAGCTGCTTTAAGTTCTTGGGGCAGTTATTTCCCAACTATAAAAAAAAAAAGGAGTAAAACCAATGAAAGAGAGATGTACAGGGTTATCCATGCAATGCATCAAGTATGATGTTAATGTTATGATCCTTCTCTCTTAACTATTGTGTGTTGGGATGGAGTGTGGCAGACAAATGGAAGGACAAAGGCAAATGTGCATGGTGGAGGACGATCCAGAAGGCTGAGGTTCTCTAGAGGTTATTTAAACTCATTGTACATCCACAGCCTCATCTACAGCACCTGAAGTGTCTTTGTTGTGTTGGATGCAGACTTCTGTGTGGTAGCAGGTTGGCAAGAAGACAGTGAACATTGCAGGCACAGTACAGTATTTGTACATTCTTAAAATGCTCTGTATTCCTAGCAATTCACCTGTGATGAGTTTGAGGAGATGTAATTATTAAATGGGCATCTTGAGCTGCTGAATCTTGAATAGGTATGGCTTTGTTTTCTAAAAATTAGAATTGTTCAGGCTTACAGTTTTTAATCACTTTAAAGAAGATTAAGATTATAAGAACAGCCAGTAGTCTCACAGGAAAAATCCATCTAGCAAAGGCTTCTGTCCTCAGTGGCCATTAGCAAAATATTTGGTAAAGAAAAGTGAGAACAAGATAAGCAATCATTAATATGTGTGTCCTCCCATATTCCAGAAATCTGATTTTTTTTTTTTTTTTTAAATAGAAATGGTTTCTTTGTGTTAAAATTTGTCTTCAAATTAAATTTTTTTGGCCCAGTTTGTGTTTTATGACCTCTTTTGTAGGTTCTCAATATGAAGAACAAGTTCTGATTGCATTGCAAATGCTGGTTTTCTTGTTTGTTTTTTGAAGTGATGTCAGATGTAGATATTAGTCCTATCCTGGGGAAAAAAAAAAGATAAAAATCTGCTTGTGTGAACCTGCTAAGACTGCATGAGCTTTGAAAGTACTATGAATGGCATCCTGATAAGAAGTTCTGATTCAGAGAAGATATGAAGTATTTGCTAAAGGTAATTTTTATACAGCAGACTCTGGAGTAATTTATCCTGTGTGTAGCTTTGTGTTAACATGGCTACTATCCCAAGCTAGTTTGTCTAGATCAGAGCAGTATATGATATAGACACTTCCTGATCTGTTTCCTTACTGCCTTTGTTTCTGGAAAAATATAACTCCAGTTAGGTATCCAGCTAGTAGGGTTACTTTCCTTGGAGAAGTGCGTAGGGTGGGCTGAGCAGATGTCGGTGCTCTCTGTTCTGGCCTGCCAACACTGTGTGAGAGGGGAGAATGATGGGAGAGTTTTCTTGCTTTATAAGCTGTTAGGGTTGAAATAGAGTGCAGAAGAGAAAGCAGGGAGTAATTAATTACCCTCTGTTTGTCACAGGGTGGACGTGAAGGTTTTTCTTGGTTGCACATCAGAACCAGATGACATAATAAGCTATAATGGCATCCAAGCGTCCCTGTACCCTCAAAGCAAATTTTTCTCTGAACCGAAGTTGTTACTCTCGTTGGTGGGTTTTCACCATTTAACTTCACTTCATGCCTCCTCTAAATACTGTGTATATAATTTACCTCAGAAAATTCAGAGATAGTATTTAAAGACTGACTCATATTCTTAAATAGGAACATTAAGAAAAAAAGCAAGCACAAAAAATACATTTTAATGCTGCTTTTCTTGAAACAGAAAAAAACCCCCAAAAATCCTCTCTGAGCTGTTCCTGAAAAAAAAATTTGCTTGGCTTAATTGTGAATCATAATGCTACTTAAATGCCTGTATTAATTTTATGTTAGATTTCAGTCATCAGTATGTAGATGGATATTTTTATGGCATAATGAATATATGATTTGCTGTTGTACTAAAAATAAATGTTATTGTCAAGTTGCATGAAGAGAATCTGCTGTATGTCTTCCATGATAGAAGATGTAGAAAAAACACCTACATGTTTGTACAAATGGCAATGATCTTTAAATTCTTTTATAAAAACAGTGATTTCAAGGTGGTATGTACTCCTCAATCTAACAAATCCATAGTGCAATTCTCTGCTTTTCTTTTGAGGATTTGAAAAAAAGAAAAAAAAGAAAAAGATATCTGCCTTGTTTTGTTTTTTAGGTAGCAGTAGCAATTGTTAGTCGAGCTTACATACATAGGCTGAAATCCTCTATAAAATTACATTGATTGCAGTAAAAATGGGACAATTTACACTAGTTGAGGTTTGCATTCTGTAGGTTTGATTTAATGTTGTTTTTCAAGTGGCACTAGGTTTGATGCAGAAAACTTCTCTGATTCAATGGAGACTGAGTTTCTGGACTACAGACTTTTCCTCCACTGAATCCAAGCTTCATTTCTGATCTTATGTCTCATTAATGTGGCTGGCAACATTACATGCAGCCGAAACTGTCCCATGTGAAGCAGTATTGTCAAAATTGAAGTTTTCAGAAACCTTGAGTGAAATGTTCAGACTTGGAGGCTGTTTGATTTTCATGTTGTAAGCTTATAGGCTACCTTTGGGTGTCATTGTTAAGGTTTTCTCTGAAAACCAGAAGGGCGCAAAAACCTAAGATAGGCTCCAGGAAATGCACCAGCTAATAGGAAAATTACAGCAAAAGCTTTTAGTGTCAGCAGAGTTGGAATAAATTTTACAGCAAATTTTGCTGGAAACACTGTTATGCATGGGCCAAATGCTCAGCATCCTTACCAGGTAGAAGCTCACCTGGGAAGTATTTCTTAATTTATTTTTTTTAAAAAATAATTGTCAAGATCTGCCCAAATGGCTATCAGATGTTAAAATTATAAAATTAAATATAGTTCTTTATATTCTTATATATATGTATGTATGTATAAGAGGAAGCTTGCTGATGCATTTTATTTTTTCTTGAAATTGGGCAGCTGGAAGGAGAATTTGCCCTGGATTATATCTCCCACAATCAGTTTAGATGCATATTTCCCTGAATCTTTTTCCACCTGAAGCTTAGTATGGACTTGGCTAGTTGACTCAAGAGTTGAATGGTTCCAGTTGAACGATCTGGACATCAGTTAGTCCATACCAGTTAACCAACGAAGCAGAACCTGGTGGGGTCATGTAAACAGTATGGATAAAGACAATCTGGATGTATCCCTTGTGCTGTGCAGTCTGTTTTTATCGTTCTGAGGCTATCAGGCTACTCTCTCATTATTTCTTTGTTCTTTTGACAATGAATGAAAGAAAAATTAAATCGCTGCTGGAGTTTTCCATGGTATTGGGAACATAAGCTTTTTGACACTAGATTCTGGTGGTGTTAATGAAAAGAAAATAAAGCCACACATTCCTCTCTTTCTTTTTCTTTCTCATATCCCTTTGTAGTAGTGAGGAACATCTCCTACTGTCCTATGTAATTGTCAGTGATACTGTTATCTGAGCCTAGTTATGCTGTAGCTTTTCTTAAGGGTTTAGTACCAGATGCTGCTCTTCATGGCTCCAAAGTTTCAGTAACTGGAAAGAACTGCAAAGAAGAGAGCTATAGGCAAGTTGGGCTTTAGTGGCTATAGCCAAGTCATGATATCCAAGATTTCAGAATAAATATATATCAAGTGCACTTGAATTGCTAATCCTTGTGCAAGTACTACTGTTTTGGGTTTTTTTCCCCACTGTAAGAGCAGTTTTGGACTAATGGTTAATTTTTGTGTGAGCTCTATATTACAGAACTGGTAAGAGATCAGAGTAGATCAAAGCAAACTTTGAGCTGGTTCAAGCTAGAATTGCATGGGTGTTTTCAAAGGAGCAGTGTTGAATTGTGGCAGGAGAGAACATGATCCACTGGTGAAGGTAGACACTTTTTTTAAGAGAGTGGAGGCAAAAGTTGCAATTTTTTAAATGACAAAAAATATTATACGTAAAATTACTTCTTAGAGACTGTAGGGCACATAAATCAAACAGTAGCCCATCATGCATGACAATAAATTGTTGGGGTTTTTTTAATAGGAAAGAAAAAGATAAAAAATAAGTAATACATTCCAAATCTTATGTCAGGATTTGACTGTCAGTAATAGTCCCAGTCGGGATGTAAATTGCGGTCACTGAAGTAAGTTTGACCTCTGGCCTCACACCTGGAAATATTACAGAGAAACTTTCTAGTGCTCAGTGAGCTAATTTTAATCATATGCATAAATCAGTTTAATTCACAAGTCTACTCTGGTCTGGTGAGACCCCACCTGGAGTACTGCATCCAGGTCTGGAGTCCTCAGCACAGGAGAAACATGGACCTGTTGGAGTGGGTCCAGAGGAGGGCCACAAAAATGATGAGATGGATGGAACACCTCTCCATCCACGAGGAAAGGCTGACAGAATTGGGATTGTTTATTCTGGAGAAGGGAAGACTCCAGGGAGACCTTATTGCATCCTTTCAGTACTACAAGAGACTTATAAGATGGAGACAGAGTTTTTAGCAGGACCTGTAGCGACAGGACAAGGGCTAACAGTTTCAAATTGTGTAGATCAGTGTAGATTTACACTAGATATAAGGGGTGATGGAACACTGGAACAGGTTGCCTAGAAAGGTGGTAGATGCCCCATCACTGGAGACGTTCAAGGTCAGGCTGGACAGGGCTCTGAGCAACCTGATCTAGTCAGGGATGTCCCTGCTTCTTGCAGGGGGATTGGGCTAGATGACCTTTAAAGGTCCCTTCCAACCCAAACTATTCTGTGGTTCTTTGAAAGTAAAAAAGTTGGCTAAGTAGATAAACAGGGTACAAACCAATACCCCTGAAGAAGGATTGATGCTATTTCATAGTAGTTGTCTTTGCTGAGCAACCTGACCTAGCAGTTGCATGCTTATTCCCTTCTACAGTAATATCTCATACAGAGTTTGGTGTCGTCAAGCCTTAGGTTTTTTGTTATCCCTCCTGCTGGGTTACAAAGCTCAGCTGAGGCTTCTCGTGATCTTATGATGTGAGCTGCTTCTGTTCCACTGCCTACTCCATTTCTTGCTGCTCTAGATAAACACCACTGCTTTGCAAACTGTCGTAGCTCAGCCCTGATCGGGACCAGACTATGCAGTCTCTCTCTCACACCTCCCACCCTCTGAGAGAATAGGGGGAGATAATATAAGAAAAACGGCTCAAGGTTTGAGATAAAGGCAGGGAGAAATCCTTAAAGTTACCATCATGGGTAAAACAGACTCGACTTGGGGAAAACTATTCATTTATTTCTAAAACTAGCAGGAGAATGAGACAGGGAACAAAATATCCTTCCCCCACCCCTCCCTCTTGCCGAGTTTAACATTATCTCTACCACCTTCCCCCCGAGCGGCACAGAGGGGAAGAGGGAATGGGGGCCATGGTCAGTTCATCACGCATTGTTTTACACCACTGCTTCATTGTCAGGGGAAGAACTCCTCACATTCCTCTCCTGCTCCATCGTGGGGTCCCTCCCATGGGCCACAGTTTTTCGTGAAACTGCTCCGGCGTAGGTCATCTCTTCCATAGAGTGCAGTCTCTCCAGAACGGCTCCCCAGCGGGCCCTCCACGGGCCACAGCCACATTCAGGCATCTGCCTGCCCCATCGTGGGGTCCTCCACTGGTTGCAGGTGGATCTCTGCTTCTGTGTGGACCTCCATGGGCTGCAGGGGGACAACCTGCTCCACCATGGTTGTCACCACAGGCTGCAGGGGAATCTTGGCCAGGAGCCGCATTACTCCTCCCCCTCCTTCTTCACTGACCTTGGTGTCTGCAGCCGTTCCTCTCACAAGAAAAATTCTTCACAACGGGCTGGCAGACGCCTCTCAGAATCTCTTCACATCAGCCATCTCATCTCCTCTCCACCTCTTGCAGCCAGGCCGGGCTGAGTTGGGCCCAGTCGGCCGCCTGGCGAGAGGCCAGAGGGTGAGGCCTGCAAGGCCCATGAGGCCTGCGCCTCCCCCTCTCTGCCCCTGCTCAGCTGCTTCACATCTTCTGCAGTTCTCTTGCATGCAGGGATCTTCTGAAGGGATTCTGCTACATCATCATTTACAAGGACTTTTAGTCTCATGCCCTTCATCTTTTTTCCACAAGTCTGTTTTTGCATGCTAAAGGTGAAAGTTAATATCTTAGATAATGATGAAACATAAATGCTAGACATAGTTGTCTTAGCCTTCCAAACATTATTGTAGCTGTAAACTCTCCTTACTTATATGCTTCTTTTTAACAGAAATGTCTTTCAAGTATGCTTTGGAGGTATGAAGAAAAGAAGAAAAACTCAAAACAGATAATGTGGAGCCTTTCCACCGTTCCCTAAATTATTTTTCTCTGCTTTCTGCAGATGTGAGCAGAACTCTGTTTTTGATCCTATCCAGAGCTCTTTGCAGGGGTGAAGAGGAGGAAGCTTTCTTATTTCAGCCATCAGAATTAGCAATTTCTTGCCTTAGAATTTGCTTCTGAAATAAAAACAAATTCCAGAATCAAGTTATTCTTGCTGTGCCTTGCTGACAAAACTGTTGTACCTCCTCTGCTGCTGTCTTATATCCATCACCTCTGTTCCTTTTCAACTTCTGAACTTTCCTTGCAGAATTAGTTGCTTTTTAATTTCATCCTTTGCTGATTATGTGTTAGAAACTGTCCTTGAAAAGGTTTGATGGATATTTCCAAAACAGATGCTCAAAGCAATACTGTGTGGAATGCCCAAAAGAGCATGATTTTGGGTTAGATCTGCAGGCTTGTTTTGCATCTAGTGCAGCTCAAGGTGATAACTAAGCATGATGATAAAGACTTTACAGAAAGTTAAATTACTTCTTCAGCACAATACTGTGAAAATTCACCTCCATGAGAAAAATTCAAGTTATTAATGTAGACCAAGTTTAGACTAGCAAGTCTGTACCTTGGTAAGCTTGGTTGTAGTGAAACTGTTTAGTAGCCATGCCGGAAATGAAACAGAGTTCCTTGCCTAGGATACTCCTTTATTCAATCAGTAAATCCTTAATTCATTGCATAGCATAATCTGTGAAGGATTCTCAAAAATTTCTTGTTGCTGTCCAGTCCAGAAACCAGTAAGTGTTTCAGTTCCCTGGGCACCACATCTCTGGCTGGGAAAGAGATAGAACAGGCAACAAAAAAGCAATGTACCTTTGTTTTGCAGGACTTCTTTTGCTGATTTTTTTTTTCCCATTTAAGGCAGTTGCTTTCGATGCTTCAGATTTATGTTGTTATTTATTGTCAATTCTTATGTTCTAATGCAAAGCTTCAACTTGGAGTTTAAAGTTATCTGAGGGACAGCGTGCCATGAATGTTTGTCTGTGATAGGAAATGTCTCTGTCCTCCAGGAATTTTGTGTTGTAGCACCGAGCTGCAGTTTGGAAAGACTGTATCACTACTCCAAAGGGCAAGAAAATGTAAAGATAACTAGCAGGCTCAGCAGCCAGATAGAGGCAGAATGGGAATAGATGTAGCAAGGTAGAGGCAGATTGAGTTTTAAACAAAATAAGACTTATATTTAACTGTGGCGTTATGTTGGATTTATAGCTGTTACATCATTGCACTTAATGGCACATGGAGAGCTTTGTAATGTTGATTACACCTAAACTCATGGAGAGCTTTTTCATGTTGATTGCATGTCCACCTGATATTGTTTACAGTAGCTTTAATGAATATATAACTGGCCATAAATCTCCAAATTTTAATTTATATTCATGGTGAACAGTATTATTGTATCACCTAGTAGATTTCATGGCTGTACATTAATAAAACTTTCTGCTCTTTATTACTATGTCTGAAAATAAAAAATAGTGTCAAGAGAGATCTAAGCCATTATTCCATCTTGAGTTCCATCTTCAATATAGACTAATACTGCAGGCAGATAATGTGATATTCATGTCTAAAACCACTTTGTTCCTATAGTAAAAATAAATACTTGGGCTCAATACTTCTGCTAGGCTAGTAAGTCATCAGAATGAATAAGATTTTCATTATGGTTTTGATATTATGAGTTGATGTTAAATACTGCTCTTCAGTAAGTTATGCAACCATTTTCTTTCAGTTAGGGTGAGGCCCAAAATGCATCTGCCTACTTATCAAAAAGAACAGATGCTGCTGTTAAATTGCTCAAATTTACCAGCAGAAAATGATGTTGCTTTGGTATTACACTTCTCTTTTGGCACTTAGTCCTTATACTCAGATCTTTTTTTTTTAATGTTAAATGTCAGCCTTTTAATGATGGCTTCCCCATAATGCCTATAGTGGGATGTTAAAAAAGAAGAAAAAAGGCACGCTATGCTGGGGTTTATTGTAATTTTCTTTTTTTTTTTAGTTATAAAAAGCAGTAAATTTGTAGAATACAAAGCTATTTCCTCAAGACACAGAACGTGGCCTCTTTGCACATGTGGTGTTTTACACTATTTTCCATGGTATAGAAGTTTATGGCTTAATTATCTAGTACAGTGCATCATTAACGTTGCTTATTTGTATTGTCGTGTCAGTCTTGTGTTTTTAAAAATAAATAGAATATGTAGTAAATCATAGCTGTCTTTTGAGACTTAAAATTTAGTCAGTGAATGAATTGATTTCTCCTTGCATGTGATAAATAGTTGTGTGCTTGTTCGCGAGGTCCCATGTTTGGTATTAAAATGTGATGTAACCCCGGGAGTAAAAGCAAGGAGAAGAGAAAGGGAAGATGGTGCAGAGCAAAGCCGAATGGCAGCAACTTTGACATGGTGGAGTCCAGGACAAGGCTGTTTTGATACTCTGCGTTACATACTGCAATATTATTTTTTTTTTGCAGGAGACTTTCACATAGTCACTGTTTGTTAAACATTCAGTAAATCTAGCTGACAAGGGTGCTATGCTTGCAGAACTGATCTAGAAACATGGAGGACTATGTAAAGGGTGTTTGCATAAGAGGGCAGAAAAACCCTCCTGCTAATGTGATATTAAGCCTTTGTCTTTGAAGTAGTTTGGTAGGACAAGCCAGTGCCATGAGAAAATCTGCCAAAGGAACAAGTACAATTAGTTACCAGCATTTGAAATATCCATTCAAATTGTAACTTTTAGCTGTTAATAATGTTTGGAGTAGGAAAGTAGAAGTACACTGTTGGTAGTTGAAAATCAGCAAAACCTTTGTCTGCAGCTAAGTTGTCTGGAAGTCGGGGAAGTTGCTGTAAGGACATCATGGTTGCATGAAGTAAGGAAGAGCAAGCGACCCACTGGATAGCGTTGTGGCTCTCTGAATTTGTTGCCGTTAGAATATCACCGGGGAAGGAAATGAGGTACAGTTGCAGGAAGAAGTAGGCACATTCTGGTTCTTAACTGCGTGTTTTCCTGGTCACTTCTGTAGTAGCACTCTGCTATAACACCATGACATTGTATGTATTCACTAGCCTGTCAGACCTGTTAGTGCTAACGCTCTAGTGTTGCAACTGTCCTTATTTTCCCTTTGTCTAGAAGGCATCAAGGCCGTTCTGTCAAAAATTCTTGGTGGGTTTATTTCCTCATTTTTTTCATTTTCCCCCTCCCATTGTGTACTTGGGGAGAGATGTTGGGGGTGGCATGTGAGATGATGCTCCAAGAGCACTGCAGAGAGGAGGGGACAGCGGTAACAATCTCCTGTGTGTTCTGTTGTTCCAGGGCAAAGTCCAACCACACCTGAATGCCATTGCATCTCATGGCTAAGATTGCCACAAATCTCTTGATTTTACTGACAGTTTTCTTACTGCTGTTGTAAATCTAGAGAGCTGTGTTTCCTTTTAAGCCTTGATTTTTAGGTTTACAAAATTTAATTTAGATTAAGTATTCCTGTTGGTTTCAGTGAAGAATGAATGTCTCCTTCAGTTCTGCTCAAATCCTCTTTGTTGATACAAACATTTAGTTTGGCTTCATATTGGACAACAACTCCTTATGCCTCTCTTTATTTCAGGACAGGGTTTTTACTGGATATTAATTTTAAGGGGTTTTTTGTTGCTTCACACACTGCCTCCCTACACCCCTCCCCAGTATGAAGTCTTTATTTTCTTTTTATGTGACTATTTCTGAAGCCACCATTGCCTTCTCAAAGAGATACCAATTCTGGGCAGGGAGTAGCATGAACATACAACTGTAGAGAAGCCTTTTTAAAGATGCATTATTTTAGTATCAAATACTTATCCTCTTTTAACAGGCTTGTGAGCAGTGCCTCATTTAAATTGATTTTATGATTATTTGCCTTTTCTGATGAGCCTCTGAAGTACAAGTAGATGGTAGGGTGGGGGGAAATAGAGTGAGATAGTTGGCTTCTCTTTCTGTTTATTATCTGAAAATGAGTTCTGGAGTTCTGTCTTTATTTGCATACATTGTATAAGTGACAGAGCTTAAGCTCATAGAATAAATTTGCAGAAGATTTGAGAGTGAGGATTTGAAGTGATACTTGTTTTGACAAATACGCTATGTCAGGTAAAAGAAAGGTATTTTTCTCAATTCTTTTCTTATAAAAACTGTACTATCTTCAGTATCATATACTTTTGTAAGTCCTAAGTTCTCTTCTAAGCAAGCCACTTTAAAGAATTTCTATTGTTGTTTGATTAAAGGAAGAGTTGTGCTGTCTAGGATTTGTGTAAAAGATTGCAAGAGAATGTTATTGCAAATTTAAAGTTATCTTGGTAACTTGATCTTGGTAAATGACCCTATTTTCCAGGTTAGGAGTTGTGCCAGTGACAGTCACATGTGTAACTTAGTATATAGCAAACAGGATAGTCTTGTGTGGAGGCTGTTTTTTTAATCAAGATTCCGGTGATGGCATGTCACCAAGTAAGGCAGTGGATATTGTTTCTTGATTGATTAGACACTAAATTTAATTTGCATGTTGCCTCTTAGCTTTAATGTGGAAAACAAATGTAGGATTTAGAAAAGTGAGGATTAGTTATATCAAGATGCATATAAAATAATCTTGTACTGTTTTAAGAGTAAGTGAACAATTGCTGGCTTGCAATTTGGAATTCATTTTTATAATATGCTTATGTTAACAGTTTTATAATTAAGCTTCACTTAAAATTATAATAACAATTTCCTTTTCCACTCAAGCATAACAAAGCACTTAAGCATTAATAAACCTCATATCAACTCTGAAAAATAAGTATTATTGCTCCTATTTTACAGTTGAGTAAACATCATTGAGGGCAAGTTATTTTCTCTGAAGTGACAAATACCTCAAAGGGCAGATCCTGGACACTCCTCCAACTGTGTGGACCACAATGTTAAAGTGCAGATAGCGGGAGAGATAAAGAAATGTTAAGGTTTTATAACAAAAAAAAAAATGAGCTCAACAATTCTTCATGTAGATTTAAAAACTTTGTGTAAATAACATGTATTGTGGCAGAAAGTGTGGATCTGAGATTTTGGGGGAAAAGACAAGGACTTGGTGTTTTGGTTAATCTGCTTTTGGTTTGTTTTTTTTTTTTCCTGAGGTCTTCTGCTCAGTCTTTTTCTGTAAAAATAGTAGTTTCTCTTCTGAACACCCTTTTTGTGCCTTTCTGACACATAAATGTAGACCCTTGAACTTCAGCTGTGTGAAGGCCCAAGACAGACCTGCAGATCTGCAGTGCATCACTCTTTGTGAGGATAGAGGTCTCTGTGCTCTCTGCTGCTATGGAGATTAAAAGACAAGGGGCATGACCTATAGAGTGGATGACTATGAAAGCAACCCAAGAGCCTTTGCTGGGCAAAGCATCATGGTCAATCTATTATTTCACAGCTCACCTGTTCAGGCAAGAAGACCCTGAATCTTGGCTGGGATATTCCACTTCGATCCAGCCCTTGACAAAATGCATAGCCCAAGCTGGATTTGAAGGACCCTCATGCATTCTCTCAGCCCCTCAAAGTTATTTCCAGTTTCTTCTGCGCAAAGACTTTGTACGTAACCTCTTGACAATGTTTTTTGGTGCTCCAGGCGTATGTCACTGAGAAGGATGTAAGCAGAAAAACAAAGCAGTCTAACATCAGTTGCATGTTAGCATAAGGAAAACATTCCTTTCTGTTGGGAAGTAGATAGGTGGACCTCATTAAGATGCCTTTAATTGATAAAAAACCTAATAGAGTAAAATTACTGGACTGAAAAAAAAAAAGCTGACCATATGGAGTTTTTTTTTAGTGTTAATTAGAAGGAAAAATGTAACCAGCCACTTCCAGAAATATATCCTGACCTGCACCACAGCAGGAAATGCAGATTAAACAATTACAGATGCCTTGATGGAAGGCATACTAGTCAGGAAAGGAATAGAAAACCTTCCTTCAGAAGAAACAAAAAATAAAATCAAACGGTGAGAAAGTAGAGGAAAAAAAAAAAAGAAAAAACTGGAAGCAAACCATCAGAAATAATAATGAGTATGTATAAAGTTCACATACACAGAAGTCAATGCCGTTCACATTGATCAGCAGATTACATGCCTTTGGCTGAAAAGGCACTTCCCCATAGAACAGCATGTACATCTCTGTATAGTACATTTAAATCTGTCTATATGTATTATAAATTCAAGACTACAAATTTGTAGGCAAAACATTTTGACATCACTGAGAAATCTGTTATTTCCTGAGAGATAGTTTAGATGTGAGAACAAAAGGTATTTTTTGACAAGTATTTAACCTTTGTGCACATTAGAAGAACTTCAAGTTCTTACCATATCCAAGTAGTATTTGGCTCCAAATTAATTGTTAAATAGAATTTGCATTCAAGCATATTAGTATTTGACCCAGATTGAAGGGGCAATAAAACAGTGTTTGGTACTTGACTACAACAGAAGGGGAAAGAAATTAAAATAGTCTTGTCTCTCAGTTCATTTTTAGGAGTGAATAACTTCGATTTTTTTTTTTTTTTTCTCATAGGAAAGAGTATAATCCTTTTGCTGCATTTTTGGTGTTAGTAGTAGACTAGAAGTAACTTTGTCTCTAGGAGGACTAATAGGACAATCTCAAGGGAGGGAAGCAAGATAAGCAATGTGATCAGGATACTGGAGTTGAAATACAAGAAAGTAAAAATTTGGGATACTTACCTGCTTTATTAGCCTGCAGTTAATTTTTTAACTTTGATTTGAGAAACAACAGCGTCCATCAACTATTGAATTCTTGTTATGGAAAAATAAGTGTTCAGCTGCATTCTGTCCTTTCTGACTGCTTTATTGTTACTGTCAACAGCATTTCTGGATCCAGACCTACCCACAACACTAAAAAAGAGAGAACTCAATTTACCAGGATAATTGTGTGCATACTTAATTTTAAGCAACTGAATCATCCTGAGAAATGTAACTCTAAGCAGTTGAACTGTGCCTTAATCAGACTGCTCAGGTACTAAAAATTAAGCACAGCATTAAGAACATTACTACATTAGATCTGAATGCAGAAAAACATAATTGCAACACAGCAAAAAAAAATTCCACAAGCAGAAGTCACAGTTTTCTCTCTGGTGTACATCTTTGACAACCTCCCACATGCGCCGTTATATTTACGTTATAGTTTTCTTCAACTCTAGCAATATCAGCATATTTGTTGGCTAAAGCTGCTGAACTTTCTAACTGTCATTGCTTCCCGATATTAGAGACCAAGAGTGAAATAGAAGGCATAAGTCTGAAACAGAGCTCTCATTATTAGATACCAGACAGCTATAATCCCATCTGTGTAGATCTACAGCCAGGATCTGGGTCATGTGAAATACTCCCTCCCTCCAACCAGAAGCCCTCTAATGATTATTCATGATTAATTTTAAAGAGAACACTGCAATATACTGCTAAGTGAATGTATTCTCATTTTTAGAATCCCTCCCACGGAGCAGCATTTCAAGCAGCCATTTTAACAGTCCTGACAACTCCCTGATTAACCGTCACCCATGTGTGGCAGGCATTATTAACACTTAACTGGTCAGAGCTCAGTCTTTGCTGCTCTCTGAGTCTGTTTCTTCATGCAGTGCCTGAGTGAAGCTGTCATAAATGTCATACTGTCAAGCTAGAATGTATAACCCATTTCCACTTGTTAATCTGTTTACTAACACTTCTTAGGTAAAGTGCATCTCCAAAGAGGCTAGTTGCAGTTCTAATTGCTGGTGCAAATGTTGGTGGTTGCTTCTGCGGTTCTTTAAGTATAAATAAGTGTGCTATGTATATGTCTCATAGTACAGTGTTAGGTGTTTCCCGTTCAGGTTGCCCTGATACTCTGCTGATGTCTCAGTTTACTGTGACTGTAGTGCTGGGCACTAGTGATCCTTATGAAGAAAACTGATTGAAGTCCTGCAGTAGTAGACTGACTGTGTCTTCATGCAGCTTGTGCATTTGTAAATTCATAACAATAGCAGCTGCTGGCCAGCTAGTCTGTCTGGTTCTGTCCCTCTCCTTTCCTCTGAGAGGATAAGAGGAAGGAAATGGGAATTGCATTACATTTCCTGTCCCTGTTTATTTCAGATCTGGGAAGGGCTTCTGCTTTACTCTGGTAATTGGGTTATATACTGCAGGAGGCCAATATATTTGCATGATTAATAGTCTATTTTGACAAATAATGTATTTCTGAAAAGTACATGGATCATGCTGCATTTTAATGTTGGAATAACCACAGTTTGGTTTACTCATCTATAAATATGCTTCTCTGCTCTCGTGTAAAATGTGCATAAATCACATTTTGAACATGAGATAATCATCAGCAGACAGTAAAAAAGATATTTCCATGGCAACAGTTGCTAAATTAAATGGTAGATCAGTACCTCCTCCCTATTTTTGTCCAGAAACCTCCCTGACTTCAGCTCAGATAACATGTACCTTACTGATAAGTAACAAGATAATCATACCTGTTACAAAAGAATAAATTCACCATTGCCTGTGTGAAGAGTTACTAGAGCAAAATTTAGCGATAGTTAATTACTGCTGACAGTACTGGGTATCAACCTTTTACATCTGCGCTTCTGTAACTCTCCATAGGCTCTGTCAAACACTTAGTATCGTCTTTCCACACACGCAATGGAGTTGCTGTAATTGTATTTCAAAAGCTGTGGAAAAATCTTCTGGCCCGGGTGAAAAATCTGACCCGTCTTCCTGGTTTCTGCTTGAAAGAAAAGAAAAAAAAAATGTGGAAGCGATGGCACTTCCCATGGCTTTATGGTCTTTCTTCCTTTTCTTTATATACATCCAGGAAAACGACAGTCTTAAGGAATAAACTGACATTGTTCAGCAGACCTTTGGAGGTTATTACTCCTACATGTGGCAGTTAATATGAGAGTGAGCATGGGGATTATGGAATGATGGAAACTGGCATTCTGGGCTGATGTGAATCCTACTCGTTTGATACCAAACTTGATGAGAAATAGTAGGAGGGACAGGCAGGTCATGAGGGACCATTACAGGAGCAGAGAGGTGGCTCACCTGTGATAGGTGGAAGATGGGTATATTAAGGCCATCATACAAAAAGCATCTAAAGAGTTGTTATATTGTAATGTTCCTGAGTTTAAGACAGTTGCCAAGGAGAGTGGTCCCAAAGAGGTGGCAGAGGGGGAGGGATTACCGGCCCTTTTCAGTGCTGCAGCAGGCTGTGGAGCTGGTTGTTAGGGGAGCAGACAACCAGCGCCCTGAGCTGTTAGGGGAATGTCTCAAGGCCTCATTCAGCTTGCACACTTGCCTGAGTCCGAAAGTTGCAAGGAGGAATGGCACATTCTACTGCACAGTTTCTTCTGTGTCTTCTTTGGGTCATCTGTTTCACCTTTCCTAGTAGTCATCATATGTGAAAGTTAAATTAGTTGTGCACAGTGTCTCCATTGTTTTTTCACTCTTACCAGAACAATTCTGATGAATTTCTTTGGATCCTACACCAGTTTAACTATAAAGAGAATGGGCACTTCAAGCAGAATCACAGCTGATACTTCTGTTTACCTCAGTTTCCCTCCTCTCAAGCCAACAGAACTTCAAAGGAATGAGACCAGCACTGTGCAAACAGGGAGTCATTTTATAATAAGTCTGCAGGCTCACAGGACAGAGGCAGAGCTTGCTTGAGTGTGTTATTTATACCTTTATCATTGCTGTGTTATTGAATATGGCTGTTCCAGCAAATTTATAGGTGGAGTTATAAATTCTTTGGAAAATTAAGTGTAAGATAATGCCTGTTAGTAGTTCTGATTGTGTCTCAGGTCTGTGTGATTTCAGTATGTTCAGAAGTGTCTTCCTCAGAACATACTTGGGTGGATTTTCACTGCAGTTAAACGGAGAGGAAACCTTCTAATTTAAGAGGAAGAGGAAATCTTAGAGGTTGGCAGAGGAAAATGGAGCTTGTAGGTTCTTGTCCTAAATCTACAGTGACTTGGGGCACATGGTGAATGTTTTCCTCTTTCCAAGTATATCTTATTCCACAAATATTCTCATGAATGTCAGGACAGTTACTTATGAAATATTAGTTGGTGAAAGGAAAAGACCTTCCGGTCTGTGTGTTCAGATACTCATTTACTAGTTCCTCTTAATAGAGTGGGGAAACATCAATAGTTCAAGAGGTTATATATAAAGATGCAGTGAAATATTAAGAAGAAATATTGAGATTTGGGGCATGTATGCATTATTTTAGTGATAACTTTGTTTTTAGTGGTATGTATTAAAGGGAAAAATAAAATACCAAATGATAAGTCATTAGACTTGTATGTAAAGGATTCTGAAAAAGTTCTGCTTCAGTGGGATACTGGACAGTGTAACAAGGATCATGAGCAATTCTCAAGATATTGAAGGAGGATTATATGGATCAATGTGTTTCATAACCGAGTACAGTTTCAGGATAATGTCCCTTCCTTTTCATTCCTTTTGCTCTGCTTTAACTTTGTCCTGTCATCCTGAGGAATCCAGTGCTTTTCTATATTTCCTTCTCACTCAGATCCTCTGTGTTTCTTCTGGTTCCGAGGATAGTTGTCTTTTTCACTCCCTTAATCCTCTCAAAGCAGTCTGCAGTTGTTTCTTCCTTACATCAAGAACCACTAGACTGGAGGTGGTATTTTATAAGATTCCTCAATAAAGACTGTTTAGTAGTTTTGCAGAAAGGTATTGAAGCTAAGTGGGAAGACTTGGTTATTTGGTTATCCACATTACAAAAATTTGAGATAAACCTCTCAACAGTTCTGTCTGACTATGCTCTTAGTATTGTGTGTGTGTTACTTAATTAACACTTCTTTTATGCCTTTTGGGTTTTTTTCCTCCCCTTTGAAGTGCTTGTCAGTAGGGATTGCTCCCAGGAGGTTAAATAAGAAACTTGAGGTTTGTTTCCATGTGCAGTCAACAGCATCTTTCTGCTGTACAGTGTTAAGGGATTTCTGTTCTCCAGGATGTTTTCCTTTTAGCATATATTAATTGTTTTTGCCATAATGAAGCAAAACCTCTGAAGAGGAAGAGGCAGTTTCTAACAATAGGAAATGTTTTGCTTTTCACTCTACCTCATCACTAGCACAAACTATTTCAGATTTTGAACCAAAGATTTCCAAAGAAGAGATCAGAAAGGCAGAGAATAAATGGATACTTTTTATTTCCATTTTGTTCTTCAGGTATAAGCTACAGGGACATATTTTGACTGTCTCTGCATTGAAAGAGGAAAATAGTTGCTCTTTGCTATTATCTAAAATATTTCCGATCTACAACACCTTTTGGAACTCTTAATCCTCTCAGTATCTCTTTCTTTTTTTTCCCTCTTGTCTTGTAATGCATAACATGGTCTCGTTCCACCAGCATTCTGTTCTGTTTCATCTCCTTTAGCTTTACATGTGATCCAGTTCATCTTATGCCTCCCTTTGGCCTGTCTTCCTTCATCCTAAGCTGGAAAGTTTCAGACTGAAGAGTGAATGACAGAGGCAAACCACACTTATTCCTCCAGCATTAGGACTCTGGCGGGAAGCTGAAGTCTGAACTGTTCTTTTCCTTGTCTCTTAGATCTGTTTTAGACAACTGTTAGATAGGCAAAGATGGAGAAGATAGACACTAAGACATTCAGAAATCTTTTGCTTCCCTTCAGGGGCAGCTGGAGGTATAGAATTGGACTTCCTTATGGGAGTCAAGTGAGAAGTGGATCAGTTGCTACAGAGGAACTTGGAAGGAAGAAAACTGCCAGATGTTGTGGGTTTTTAAATCTTACGTGTTCCTTACCAAAGTTGTACTGTTACCAGGCTGTCTGACATATAATAACTTCTGAAACTAGTAGAAAGTTAGCATGTCTTAATTGATTTTACAACTGCTTGCTTTTTTTTTTTTCCAGCTGAGAAGCAGTACGAAGTTTAGTCACTGTTGTTGCTCTTATTAAGAGAAAACGGAATGAAAAATCTCAATGGCTTTTAACTGCTTACTGCGTCTCTAAAACAGCTAATTTTCCAACTCCGTCTGACTCTGTATGTGATCAATTTTGCTTAATCTGCTGTGTATGAGGGGAGTTTAATGAAATTTTATCCTAGCAGGAAGTAAGTCTGTTAATACGGGTATTCTGAGTTCAGAGGGTTGTGCATTTGTGCCCTTATGCATTTCCTCAGAAATCTGAGAAAGAACAACTGTGTATGGCTACTGTTTCCCAGAGAGCACGTTTTTCTTCTACAGTGGGAGCCTGTCCATATTTTCTGGCAGCTGGGTGCTCCACTGGATTAAATTTTAAAAGTCCATTTTTTATTATTAAGCTTGGAGAATCAGGGACACTGATGATAGCTTAATCAGTGTTATAATTAAACAAACACAAATAGCCTAGCCTTGGGGTTTCTAAAACAATTATGTGAAGCTGTTTCAGTTGTAGATGTAGGAATTGAGTTTGGGGTGACTTGACCATTTGTTGGTTTTACTAATGTATGAAAAGTGACTTTTTTGGTGTACTTCTTTTACTTGCCTGCTAAACCTGTGGCTCAACTCATGCACAGAGTTCACTGACGAACTCAGCATTATTAGAAATTTCAGGGAGAGTGGTCAAGTAATTTAAAACTCCAGTTCCCCGACTCCAGGGTAACTTAGCCATGGGGCACATCACTGGGAAATCACTCACTCACCACTCACTTCCTACCATTTCTTTGCTCCCAGACTACTTTAAAACAGGTCTTTAATTGTCCAACAGACTTTGTGCTGGTTGCCTGTCTGCAGGTGGCGTAGATATTGAAGAGTTGCATGAAGTAGATGAAAAAATGCCATTCTGTCTGCTCTGTTATAAAATGGGAATTCTTCTTTTTCCCTTACTCAGTTTGGTGTGAATCACGTCCCTTCAAAAATCTTGTTCAACTAATCCTGGCTGAAATGAGGTCTCTTGAGGCAAAAGAGCATGCAGGCAGTATTGGTGTCTAGCAGTAAGGCTTAGTGATCGCCAAACTACATCAACTAGAGATGCAGCATTGATATGATCAAATCACTGTTCTTGGCTATATTGCTTTTGTTTCTCATCTGTCCATTTGACTTTCTTTGACCAGTAAAGTCGATAACCTGCCCTCCTGTTTTCATTGATGCTTGAGAATTATGCCAGACTTTACACTGGGAATTTGGCTTGGCTTGGTTTCTGGAATCTCTTTCAGTTTGGAGGCTGAAGACAGGAAAAGCAGTGAAGTAACTAAAGATATGGGAAAAGTTAAGAAGTGTCCTTTAGGGAAAGAAGAAAGAAAGAAAATGTAGAAATAAGAAGAGTGAGCTCTTCTTACATACAAAGCGACGTACTGAATGAAGAAATGAGAAGAGGATATTGTGGGTGCTAGAAAGAAGGAAGAAAAAAGTTACATGTTGGCCGTTGAAAAACAGCAGTGAGCACAACAGAAAAGGAGAAGGCAGTATGGGTAGAAGAAGTAGAAGAGAATGTAGTAAAAGGTGTAATAAAGAAACAAAATAAGAGAAGGGAGAGAAAATGAGGTGCAGAGGAAAAGAAAATACTTGACATAAGGAATGCATTGAATTGTGAAGGCGGCAAGCAAGTTTAGGAATGGAATTAAGGGGGAGTGAAATTAGTGAAGGTTACCATGCCCTGTCTGAATTGTGTGCTTTCCCACAAGGCCGTTTTCTTCAAGCATTTTGGAAGGATGATCCATTTTGTCTCTTCTGTCTTCCTATGGCATCTTCAGTCTGCCTCAGTTTGTCTTCCAGGTACTAATTCCTCACTGTGGTTGTTTATAGCCCATCTCAAGCTCTAGAAGAATGGCAGCTGTTGCCCACAATTGAAGAGAGTTAGCAGTTGCTTTGTGTGAGTATTACGTTGATAATTTTAGGGTTTTCTCCTTCTACTTTGCCAGAATTAAACCACTGTTGATTCAGGTAGAGGTGAGCTGCTGCTGACTACTTTTATAACTCCCAAGGCAGTCATGCCTTGCTGTTGGAGAAACATAGCTTTATGAGAAAAGTCCACAGGAGTGATTTTTATCTTTGGCTTTTGTAAAGGCAACCATGCTAAAGCCAGGCAGTCTAAAATCCTGCTTTATGTCTCTTTTTTTTCTTTGCACTTTTTCACCCCCTTTTTGGTATTTGTCAAGAGATGTGCTGCTTTGAGGCAGTAACTGACAGCACAGGTGACAGAAGTGTGTTTTGCCTATATCTCTGAAAGTGTGTGTTTGTTGAGACGACCTCATTCATATTCTTGTGACTGGTGCAATGTTCAAGTGAAATGCCTCTGAGTGAGACCTGACCTCTTGACCTGCTGCTGCTGTTATGCTCAGTAGGGTACATCTAAGTATTGTTTCCCTCTGCAAGGTTTAGTAATGAGCAAAAGATGACATAGCTAGACAAACACCTGTGTTTTAGGTAATTAACACCTGCTGTCTTGTGTGTTTGTTTATTTATTGGCTCCAGAGACAGAAGTCAGTGAAACGAAATATGCAAGTAATACAAAAACTGTTATTGTGTATGGTGTATTTGTTTCTGAATTCCATGTCTCAAGACTGAAAAATAAAGAAGTAAGAATAGCCTTAAGTTATTATAAAAGATAAACAAGACCAGAAGGTCTGAAGAATTTTGGATTTAGCTTCTGGACATAAATTAGGTCTTTTCTTGCCATGGAGAAAGTAAGATCTTCATTCCAGTGTCTTCTGTAAACTTTTTGCAAGATTTTGTGTCCTTTGTGTGGCATGACCGGTGATGACTGCTACTAAAGGTAGTTGATAGACTGACTGTTATGTGATAGTAGAAGTTCTCTTAGTTTTTAAGAGACTGCTATTTATTGTCCGTATTACTGCCATTATTAATGGTGTTAGTGAGATGATGACTTCCAGACTGTGTCCTGTTACAAAATCTGTGCAAAGGTACTAATTTATGGTCATTAAATAGAGGGAACAGCAGTTTAAACAACTTATTGCACATCTTTGTGAAAAGCACTAGGGCTTTCCTTGTAACTTTCCAAGCACAACCTTTACTTTGAGGTACGAAACACAGTTTGCGCACAATTACAACTGTTGCGTTTCTGTTGGGTATTTAACCAAGTTGTAATAGCTTGATAAATGAGTTCTAATAATTTTCCTGATGAAATAAATGGAGTTATTTATCTGTTTTGTAACTGATATGACTTGACATTCTCTGGTAGGTAAGGCAGAGGTTATCTCCAGTTCTCATCATTAAAGAGCATGGGGCACGTTTCTAAAAAAAGTCTTAGCAAATGTTAGAATAGGCAGGGTTTTTTTGTACGTGGCTTTACTCTTCAAGCCATTTCTGCAGCAACAATTGTTTTTTAGTATGGAAACTTTTCTTCTCATCAGTGAATCTTCAGGTGATCTGTAAGCTCAAAACTATTTCCTGCATAGTTACATAAAGCAGAACTGAGTTAACAGTGATCTGACAAATTAATTGGTAAATGCTTGTTCAGTGTCTTTAAAATTGCTTTTATCTGAAACTGGTTAGAGCGCCCCATTTCCTTCATGTGAAGTGCCTACTTTTGACATAATTGCACTGTTCTGAGAACAAAATAGGCACAGCCTATATTATTATTATTATTTTTTTGCGAAGGCTAAAGGATTAAAGGATTAGAGTCCTCAGAATTAGAGTTCAGACCATATTGGGCTGTGTGGTCTGTTGTGGCTTCATGATAGATTCACATCTCAGAAACTCGTATTAACAAGTGTAGCCAAAGGATTTGCAATATGAGATACACATTTTCTGGGCAGAGAGGACTTTGGTGGTGTTTCAATGTGTGATATCGTTGTGCATGAAGAACATCTGGTACGTGAAGAAGAAATTACTTTCCACTTCTGCTTGAGATAATTTCAGCATGTAAAATGGCCTGCTGAACTGAAACCTAATCACTGTCCTTTGTCATTGTCGTAGCTCAGCCCCGATTGAGAACAGACTACGCAGTCTCTCTCCTGCTCCCCCCACCCTCCGAGAGAATAGGGAGAGATAATATAAGAAAAATGGCTCGAGGTTTGAGATAAGGACAGGGAGGAATCCTTAAAGTTACCGTCACGGGCAAAACCAGACTTGACTTGGGTAAAACAATTCATTTATTACTAAAACTAGTAGGATAATGAGACAGAGAAACAAGATAAACCTCCTCCACCCCTCCCTCTTCCTGAGCTTAACATTATCTCTACTACCTTGCCCCCGCCGAGCGGCACAGGCGGGAAGAGGGAATGGGGGTTGTGGTCAGTTCATCACGCGTTGTTTTATGCTGCTGCTTCACAATTGAGGGAAGAACTCCTCACATTCCTTCCCTGCTCCATCGTGGGGTCCCACCCATACGCCACAGTCCTTCATTAAACTGCTCCGGTGTGGGTCATCCCTTCCACAGGGTGCAGTCCCTCCAGAACGGCTGCCCCAGCGGGCCCTCCACGGGCCACAGCCGCATTCAGGCATCCCACCTCCACCGCTGTGGAGTCCTTCACTGGCTGCAGGTGGATCTCTGCTCCTCTGTGGACCTCCATGGGCTGCAGGGGGACAACCTGCTCCACCATGGTCGTCACCACAGGCTGCAGGGGAATCTCGCCAGGAGCCGCATTTCTCCTCCTCCTCCTTCTTCACTGACCTTGGTGTCTACAGCTGTTTCTCTCACAAGAAAAGTTATTCACAACGGGCTGGCAGACGCCTCTCAGAATCTCTTCATATCAGCCATCTCATCTCCTCTCCACCTCTTGCAGCTGGACTGGGCTGAGTTGGGCCCAGTTGGCTGCCTGGTGAGAGGCCAGAGGGTGAGGCCTGCAAGGCCCATGAGGCCTGCGCCTCCCCCTCTGGGCCTCTGCCCCCGCTCACCTTCTTCACATCTTTCCTTCTCTTTTTTTTTTTTCTGTTTTCCCCTTCTTAAATACGTTATCACAGAGGTGCTGTCACAGAACATTCTGCTCCCAATCGGCTCAGCCTTGGCCAGCACCAGGTCCGCCCTAGGCCCGGCTGAGTCCACTGAACAAAGGGGAGCGACTTCTAGCAGTTTCCTACAGAAGCTACCACCTTAGGCCCCTCCCTCACTAAACAAAACCACAACAGTCATAGATCAGAACCACAAGTTTAATCAGCAGTTTAGATATTTCAGGATCTAAGCTGAAGGAAATCATCCATATTATGTTGAGGATAAGTGGTTATTGACATGGGAAGACTTGCCAATACCATTAAAGTGATCAGCAACAGTTGCACTGTCAGCAATGGAAAATGTTCAGAGTTAATTTCAAATTGAAATTCCAGAGCTTTCATCTAAACATCTGCTGTTTAGAATCAGGATATAAAACATTAGCTATGATTACTTCCCCCCACTCCCACCCAGCGTTCTCTCCCCGACCCCCCTTGCCCCCAGAGGCACCCAAAAAAGAGCAACTGTTACTCCTTAGATTAAGATTATGTTTAACGTCAGTTTAAAAACAGTGATTCTGTTGGCTAGATTGTATACAGAGTTCCTAGAGTTCAGTATTTATAACAATGTAAAATTACAGTCTGGTGATAGATCAATCAGTAAATAAAGTAATTTCTTGTGAAACATATTCTGTGGAAAATGAGAACACTGGCCATTTTGTAGTAAATTTGAGCAATATTACTGTTCACTCTGAGGGACAAGAGAAGAGTCAAGAAAAGTTGCTTTGGCTGCTAAACTAAAAGACTAGTTTTATGTAGGAAATAAGGTGCAGGAATTAAAGCAAGATTCTGAAGGATTCCACTGACTTGGAGAACTTTTCACTTTAGAGTTCCTAATCAAAAAAATACTTTGTAGCTGATTTTCTGAGGAGCTTATTGTGCCCAAACTCCTCTGGAAAGTTCCTGGATTTCTGAGTTTTCTACTAGTCCTAGATTTCCGCTCCCGCAAACAATTCATATAGTCAGAGCTTGACACAGGATGTTCGAATGGTGTGCTGAAAGGAATTACTGAAATTAGGTGCCCCCTCTGACTTGTAAGCAGTTAGCCATTTTTAGACCAACAGAAATGCTGTGGCAACAACACAAATGGTATTGTTGCCTGGAATTTAAGATTATGTAAAACCTCTCAGCCTTGGAAGAGTTGAGCAGTTAGGCACAGGATGGCATGAATGACAGCCAGTGCAGCGAGCAAATAGCAATCCTGTGCCATTTTCTTTCTTTGTGTTTCTTGTAGTAGGGTATAGCTTATTGGATTTTATTCTGACTATTTTATCTGACTGTTCCCAATATTCATGTGGTTATCATGATTTATGTTTGATATTTCCAGCCTCGTTTACTGTGAGTAGAATAGCCTTGTTGAGAAATGCATGTACAACAAGAATTTATAACAGTAATCGGAGTAGTTCCAGATAAATAGAATTTTTACGTTGCACAAGCAGGTGAAAGCAATCTCACCTGGATTGTTGGATCATTTCGTCTCTGAACATGTTGAATTCTGTTAAAAAAGGTTCTAGTTGGATCAATTATATTTCAAGCTGTTTGTCCTACTGCACTTTATTTCTATCAATAGTAATCTTTTCAAAATGCATCGGTTTGTAGGTGGTCTTTGTCATAGACTGTATTTTACACATATGAAGTGATTGAAGGTATAATTGCTTTTTGAAGTACAATTTATTTTCCTTAACATGGTACAGCACCCATATTGTATGTGACATTTACCTCATCTAACTTCTACTTATTAATATATTCCTATAGAGAAATAAGTTCTAATGTTCCTTTCACAGTTCTGGATGCAGCTTGTTTGTACCTTAGCTAGTATTTTGGAAATAATATTTTGCAGGATAGTGACCATTGTCACATAGGAAGATGAAATGGGAAATGTCTTACAGCCTGTATTATTTTTGGTTTATTTCACTATCAGTGCTTCTCGTTTTCTTTAATACAGTGGAATTTGTGGGGCAGCTTAATAAGATAAATTGGGTTTAATTTTCTGTAGATTTTAATATGCCCATTCATCTATAAGGTATCCTTTTGTTTAGAGATTTTTCCTATATTTGCAATGGCTTCATCTTTCTTTATCCAGATTAAGGCTATGCTCTACTCACATTATACTATCCTGGCAATACGAAGATACCATACACTAGTCAAATAAGCTTATTCACATGTGCTTTTATTGTCAATAATTTTGATTCTAAATTGGTTTACTGTAGTGTGTAAAAACTTAAAATACCACTTAAGTGACTTATGTACAATTTTGAAAATATGTAGATGATGATTTTATATTTAGTACTGAGAATAGTCGACATTTTGCTATCGTCAACAGCAGGAGGAGGAAGACTACAGGTATTGTAATAAAAACTCTGTGGCTATTGACTGGTTAAATGTTTTCATATAGATAGTTTGATTTATCCTGGATAACATTCAGATATGCAGTATGCTGTTAGATATGAATATTATTCATATTTTTTTTCACCCCTTGGAACAGCTGATGCTATTTTAAAGACAGCCAGAACTGTGATTGCCTACGGCCCTTCCAAATGAGGCTTTCTGTGTTGTACCAACAAAGTAATGCTATCTATTGTAAAGAAAACAAACAGAAGAATAATGAAACAAGACCAGCCTGGGATGTTTGTTTCCCATTTGCTTTTGCAAATGCTTCTGCTTATTCTAGGGCAAG
This sequence comes from Tetrax tetrax, assembly GCA_009806455.1. Lineage (NCBI taxonomy): Eukaryota > Metazoa > Chordata > Aves > Otidiformes > Otididae > Tetrax > Tetrax tetrax. The sequence goes on from WHYT01014701.1 coordinate 31,359, forward strand.
AAGTATGGCCTGAAGCTAAAGGATGAAAAAAGTTTTCACTAGATGTTAAGAAATCACTCCCATAAGGAAGAGCAATTAGTAAAATAAACAAGATGGTCATGGAGGCATCATTATTGCGAGTAAACCGTAGCTTTCCACATAAAGATTGACAAGGTGCCACGCAAAGAATACAGGCTGTACTTCACTAGCTAGGGGTGTGCTGGGCCTGTAATCTTACCACACAGACTGTTTCCACTGAAATTGCTCTAGGTAGTTGCATGTGCAAAACAGCAGGACCTTATTCTGAAATCACACCAGTTTGTCAAATTCAGTTACTTTTTCAGCTTATCCAGTGAATCTTCTCTCCTGTAACGTACTTTCTGCCATTACATTTTAACTAATTAATCATAAATGTAAACCTCCATATAAAGTGACTAACTGCAAGTCAGGAATGCACTGTTGCTCTGGTTTTAGTGTACTGCTGTCCTTGATTAGTGCACACTGGCAAGTTCCTAAGCGTAAATACCTTGGGGATGAATGTAATGGCTGTTATCTTTGAAGTCGGACACATATTAAATTATTTTGATGAATCAGGACAATGCTGACAAAAAAAAAAGTACCTTTGGAATAGGGGAGTACATTTTCTTTTGTGGATATTCCATTATAGGCATTAATAGCATGCAACAGGTACTTTGGATAGTTTCTTATTAGGAAATAGAGAGAAGAGGCTAGAATTTCTTCTAGTGAGAGCAGTTTGAATTTTGACTATAGAAACAGAAATGGCTGGAATAGATATTGGTCTTTTTGTAAGCAGAAAGTAAACATAATTTGTGCCAGGATCACCAAGTTGTTTGTTACATGTGTTTCTACTTAACTTTAGGTATCCTGATGATACACCTAGTCTTTTAGAAACCTTATCAAATATATTTTTATGTTCTCACTTTTTAAAATACTTAAAGTACTCTGGTAATAATTACATTATCATGTCTCATAAAGATTTTATTACTGTAGGTATGTTCAGACTTTTTGGAAAATACCAGAAAATTTTGCAGTGTCTGATAAGAGGTTGAAACTGTTTCATTAAAAAAAAATCCTTTTATATTCTGTGAGGTAGTTGCCTTAAACTGTTAAAATGTTTTGTTCTCGTGAGTGCAAGGTCTGAGCTTCAGAAAAGACACTACCAAAGTAGCATTCTGTTATTATAAAACTACAGGTACTAGCTTCAGTGGGGAATCACTTCAGCCTGCAACAGTCTGCCTTGCCTCCATAGGACTCTGAGAGGACGCAAGGCACATTCCTCTGGTTGATACATTTGAAAGGAGATCTAGTGAATATTTTGAAGTAGAGTCACTCAAAATATTCAAAGGTAGCTGAAGATGTGTTATAAGCATAAGTTTTGTCACCAAAATTATGAGATATGGGACCTTGCTAATGGCACAAGACCTCTGGAACGCCAGGCTTGCTATTCTTGCAGCTGACAGTGCTGAGGAAGGGGAGCATAGAGAACAGGGACTACAGAAATTGCTTCTGTAGTAGCCCAAACTCCATATACACTAACTTATATTGAGTAGCAATGGGAAACCTATCTCTAGGGCTTGGCACAAATGTATTAGAGGAGTCAAGAGGTATGAGCTGAGCCCAGAAACATGCTATTGTAAGTAGTTACTTATTTTGCCTATGCCAAAGTTCAGGGCTGAACTTAACACCCTTGATTTCCTTTGGTCAGCTTTTCCTGAAATATGAGATAAATAAACTTGTCTTGTGTGAACTTAAGTCAGTCTTTAAAATGATGGCTACCATTCAGTAAGATTCTGTATTTTGGGATAATGGAAGTTTCTTTGGGACAAAAAAAAAAAAGGTAATAAACATTGGGAAATAGGAAAGGAAGAACAGTGGTAAAGTGACAGAGAGATAGAAAGAGGTTTTTACTTTTGTTTATGATGGTATAGGAAGAACTTTATTTATTTTTTTTTTTTTAAGACTAGAACTTGGCATCTTAGGACAATCACTGAAATAGTGAAAGGGCCATTTTGAAAGGACATTATGAAAATATGCTTTGCATTCCTTCAATAACTTGAAAAACAGTAAATTTCTGCTTATTTTCCTGTTAAGAAAGAAGCAATTTCTCTTTTGATACATTGAAAACATCCTTGCACTTTAACACTAGGGAAAACCCACTTTTATAACAGTATTATGACTCCCTGTTGTTTGAGTATGAAAGCTCAATTCTGGAATTCAATGAAAGAGAAAGAACCAGCAACTCCTGTAAACTCTTTACAGTAAACATGGAATCATTAAGGACATGACCAGATATCATCGTGTGGATCTAGGAGACAGCTTGACAAGATTTCAATTTTTCTATGCAAGTGGAAATGTCATCAGGAAAATATAGCTGCCCACATTTGTAATGGACTTAAGAGAATTTAGGGAGAATGTCGGGGAGGAGGAACTGTAGAACAAGGAAGCTCAGCTAAAGGAATGTAGCTGTGTAGTGAAGTCAGATCAATTAATTGTTTAAAGCAGCCACCAAGACCTATCCAAAGGTGCCAAGACAGCCAGTAGTCTAGGAAAGGGAAAATATATTGCCATTTCATTTTTAATACTTTAAACCCAAACTGTATGTAAACATATTGAACGAAGAGAAGAAAAAAAAATTTGAAGGAAGACACTCTATTTGTGCATTTCTCATTTATTCTACATATGGGACATTTGAGTGGTTTTTTTCATGTGTACACATATCAGGATGGTCAGACACAGTTTCAGTTGTAATATGCTGCAAGATAATGGCCCTCCTTCCATCCCTAGTCCCTTCTTGTTTTGGCTTTTGCACAGATATTTTTTTTCTCAATGTATCAGTCTGCTTTACTCCTATGGAAAGCTATTTCTGTTGTCTTCCCATAATTTTCTACAATTTGCTATTGTCTGTCCAATAATTGTGCTGCAGTAATATATCTGACTTCCTGGTATGGAACACTGATCACACCGGGCTTTTGTAGACCACAGTATGACATATAAAAATAGCAAAATATATTTGTGTGCCATATCTATGGTCTGGTTTCTGGTACAAGAGTATCTGTAGTTCACAGTCCATTCCCTAAATCATGGCTTGTTAAATACTTCAACTGATGGGTGATAACCATCTCAAAGGAGGAAGCTGAAAAGTCCATGTTTAACAATATGTCCTAGGGCTTGAAGCAGCCATTTGTTCTGTGACAAATAGAGCTCAGCTTTAAGGGTCTGCTGAATTATGACCATTTTGGTTGGTTTGATGTGTGTTTACACTGTCTGAGCTGCCATTTTTGAAGGTTACATTTGAAGGTTACATTTGTCCTTCAGACCACTTCCAATATTAACTAATGGACTATGACACTGAGTAGAGTTCATTTCATTTAAAACAATATATCATACAAAAAGTTGTCCAGCCCTCTTATGAAACTGGTAAATTTGTATAAAACAGGGTCTTTGGTATTTTCTTTTGCAAGGGAATTTTCTCCCTTTACTATCCTCAACCTCCATTAAATTACAATCATAGTATAGGGATATTACAAACAAAGATATTAAAACTTCTGCCTTCCTGATAATGTTTTTCATAACAAGTGTTCTTTTTTCACCTGAGGCAACCTAAAAGCTTGGTTTCATGAATGCAGTCTGGGGTCATACATTTTAGCATGCTAGCAAGACTCATTGGTTTTCTAGCAGGTATGACATGCAGAAAGGTGGTTGACCTACTGTTTTTACTTTTCTCCTAATAGATTGCTTTCTAACAGCTGCATATGGCATTGTAAAAGAGTGGAGGAACAAACTGGCTAGCCTTGAGCTGTCCTAACATTCCCAGGCATTGAGAAGAGGGCCAATAAAAAGCTTGTCTATGCTAGATGTATTGTTTTCCTTAAACAAGAAGAGGTAGAGAAGTACTGTCTTAAGTTTCCTCTTGTGTTATTTGGGTTAAAAATGTAAAGTTACTTTAATTGATATAGCAAATTGTAGTTTGGAAAGGGAAATTACAGGTAGTATTATCCCTTTCATTTTTATTTAAGCCTGCTGAAGGTTTGTTTTTGTTTTTTTTTTTTTTAATCAGTTTAAGGCACCAAAAAAAAAGTCCCAAGCACATCCATGTTCTAGAAACAAAGTTTTAAGTTTGTAAAGTCACTTCGACAATCAGCTGCTTAGTGCTAATATTCTGCTGCAGTACTGTATTTGCAGAATGCTAGTGACTTTATCTGTGCTGCACAAGACACAAATATACAGGGAATTTCTGCTCCAGTGAACTCCCATCCCAGAAAGCACAGACAAAAAAGGCTCGATCTGCTGTGCATCCCGGAGAAAGGAGATGGTTGTAGATATAATTCCATGTCATTAAATAATTTCTGGAAAGCTTCCCTTTGTGCTTTCAGTTTTTAGTGATTTTTGTTTGCAGCTGCAATTTAGAAAATATCTGGCAGTGTCTGGGAATTTTTCTAAGTGGTTTTGATAACCTCAGGCAGGGAGCAGAAAAGAGTTCTCCTTTTCTGGAACAAGTTATAGCTTCTTACTTTGATAGTTTCTTACTTCTGATAGTTACATTGAAGTCAGTGAGCATTTCCTTGCCTGATAACTCAGATTTTTTTTTACTATAGTGTCTGTTTTTAAACTTCAGATGTTAAGGACATCTTTCAACTCAGTGCCCAGAATTTGAAGGACAAACAGTTCACTGAAAGAAGTTATTTTTTTCTACTTGTACAGAACTGTGCTTTCACTGCTTTTGACAGATAATCCTATAGTGACAACTGCAGGCTTGGGACTACTGTTTGGGTGGGGGTTTTTTTTTGGTTTTTTTTTTTGGTTGGGTTTTTTTTTTTTTTTCTGTAGGGTTTGTGGTAGAAACAATGGGAGATAAACATAAGCTCCAAGGACAAAGATGTGCAACACCCGATCTGAAATGGACATTGGCTATCTGTCTAGATTGCTGTTAAAAAACAATGCAGCTTCATAAAAATGAACTCTTGAAAAAAAGCCTATTGTATGGGTGTACTGAGTCGATGTGTAGAGGGATGGATAGGAAGAGTCAGTATGACAATTTTTTCTCTTAGGTTTTTATTGTCTATGAAATTATTAAAACAGATTTAGTAAGCTAAAATCTACATGATAAAGCTGACAGTCTTTAAATTAGTCACTAAATAAAATCTTAATTATTTTATATTTCATACATGAAGGACTCAGGATCAAAATAGGGCTCACCAATGGGCAGAAACTGTTAAAACTCAGTGAGCAAATATTTGCTTGTTGATTGTGATTGTTGCTGGAAGTTTCTAATCATAGAGGAGATAAGATAGAATCTAAAATGAAAACCCACGTGGGAACAGTAAGGGTTTAATTTAATTAACCTGTATTGCAGCATACTGAAATAATCAGAAATTAGGTGCTCGGAAACAGAAAGTGATCTCTAAGCAGAATTAAGGAAAGAAAAACTTTTTTTTTTTCAGAGGGAAGATTACATATTCAAGTATGTGTATCTAAAACACCAAAGCATGCAGTAGTTAGTAAAGGAATAATACTTTTTCTTCCAAAGATTATAGAGGCATTTTCCAGAAAGTTTTCTGGTGAATATAAATTTGTTGACACGTCAACATGGCAAAATAGGCAGTTTTGAACAGCTTCACATGCTAGGATGTCAAAAGTTCCTATATAGTTCATAGAAACACAGACAAAAGGGTAGAAAAGTGTTTAAAATACAAATTACTATGTTGTTAGCTTTACTAGGAATGCACATATGTGAAAAGAAGCACAATAAGAAATATTGTGAGAAAAGAAACACATAATTTGTGAACCAGATATGTAGACAGCACAAAGATGTCATTTCTGGAAAATGTAGACTCATAGAACAGTTTGGGTTGGAAGGGTCACTTAAAGGTCATCTAGTCCAACCCCCCTGCAAGGAGCAGGGACATCTCCTACCAGATCAGGTTGCTCAGACCCCCGTCCAACCTGGCCTTGAACGTTTCCAGGGATGGGGCATCCACCACCTCTCTGGGTAACCTGTTACAGTGTTCTACAACCCTTATTGTGAAAAATGTGTTCCTTAGATCTAGTCTGAATCTACCTCCCTCTATTTTAAAACCGTTACCCCTTGTCCTATTGGAACAGCCCCAACTCTCTCAGCCCATCCTCATAGGAAAAGTGCTCCAGCCCTCTGATCATCTTCGTGGCCCTCCTCTGAACTCGCTCCAACAGGTCGACATCCTTCTTTTGTTGGGGGCTCCACAGCTGCATACATTACTGCAAGTAGGGTCTCACAGAGTAGAGGGGAAGAATCACTTCTCTTGACCTGCTGGCCAACCTCAATTCCTTCTCCTCAGGGCTGCTCACAGGCCATTTTCTGCCCAGCCTGTATTTGTGCCTGGGATTGCCCTGACCCAGGTGCAGGACCTTGCACTTGGCCTGGTTGAACTTCATGAAGTTTGCACAGGCCCACCTCTCACTCCTGTCAAGGTCCCTGCTGTACGTACCGTAGGTAGATGAGTACTGTGATTGTGACTGTTACTTTACCTGCTGTCTTTGATTTTTTCAAAAGGGTAGGTGTATTTGCCGAAACAGCATTCTGCTCCGAGCAAGTCGGTGCTATAGTGGTCTGCTGCTTGTAATCCAGACTGGCAACTGTGCCAAACATCTTGGCAGTACTTCAGAAAGATAGCGTTTATGTTTAAGGAAGGTGATGCATTGTGAAAGCTGTCATGTTATGTTATACTGACAGAGGAGCCAACTGGAATTACTGAGACAGAACTCTCTTCAATCACTGTGACCTGTGATTTCTGAAATGAAAAGCACTTTTTTTTTAAAGCCAGTGAAAATGCATCTCTAGATACTTTGAGGCAAAACATGCTACAAATTCTATAAATACTGCCCATTGAATATTGCATACATAGGGATCTTTGTCTAAATATGTCAACTGTAAGAACACTTATGAATGAATCTTTGTCCAGGAAGATTAACCCATGAGAATGGAAAGATGTAAAATTTAACTGGCTAATGTTTATCTAAGGTGCATGGTATCTAGGTCAACCAGTTAAATTTCTAACTGGCCTGCCTTTTCTTACTGAATGCAATCTAAAATAAAATTGTTGGCTGAAGAGAACAGTTTAATTATAGCCTTAGAACTTCAGTGTTTGTTATTACCACATTTCTCAGCAGCATTTATTGTTTCAGGCTCATTATTCTGCTAGTGTAGTTTCTGCGTAGGAAACAATTGGCTTATGGGAAGTCATGGAATGGGGTGCAGCAAGGAACTGTTTGGATTTGATCAAGCCATCATACCATGCATCACCTGCTTAGCATCACAGCAGGACTTGTTCCTAAAGTCAATTTAGCATTGCAAAATCACAAGTTGGCACCCTTGTCCTTCAGACCATTCCTTCATTTGTTCTGATCTGAGTTATGGTACATATTGAGAGACTACATCCAAATGGCACAGTTGAATGTGAAGGAATGGGCCTTTGATAACGTTTTAAGTGAGGTAGGTAACTAATAGTAATTACATTGCATCTTGCCTGCCCTCAGGTCCCAAACGCATGAGAATGAGACGAGGAAATGGGATCAGGGGCATGATGGGCCTTGTCTGTGACTTTCTGCCCTGGTGTTTCCTATGTCGTTTTAATGAGCTAATGTGCTATGCAGTTGCAGTTAGTAAGAGGTAACACCAGACATGGCTGTCCCTTGGGAAATAGGAGCTAGCTGCATGGGCAGTGACTGTCCAGAGGTAAATCTTGTAGCTGAGTCACTGATTTTACAAAATCCAGTGCAGTGCTATCTCATTTGCCTGCTTTGTTAACTTTCCAGAACATGTGATGTAGTAACTGATATAATTTCCTTACTAAGATAGTGTCTACAATGCATACTTTAATTTTATGACTTTTTTGAGAACTACTCCAGCTGTAGCAGGTGAACAAGTAGCTTAGGTGTTTTCTGGTGGCTGTTGTTTTCTCTCTTGAAAAATAGAGAACTTTCAAACATACTTTGATTGTGAGTGATTACTTCTTGAGCAGTTCATCTACTGCCTTAGAGAGACCCTCAAACAAAGAGCAGCTATATGGAAATACAACCTTGCTCTGTAGTGCTTTGCTTTCGATTTTACTTGGAGCCTCGCACATTTTTCCAAGGAGTAGGACTCAAATCTTGTTTAGCGTGTGCAAGGTCACAGTACACCTACAAAAGCGGCCCTCAAATCAGTCAGTATTCATGTCTTACCACAGATCACAAAGAGGTAAAGAGTAACCACATCAAGAGAAGATGAGAACCAGACAGTGAAATGAACTCAGAGGAATCCAGAATTATGGCCCAAGCTAAATGAAATAGGAGCTAGTAATTTCACTTTGATATTTTGACTTTTAGACATTCAGCCGCTTTTCTTATGCAAAACAACTTTTCAAAGGGTGGAAAAGGAGATGGTGCTTCAGGAGCCTTATTGTTCATTCACATTTCTCTACCTATGCTTCATGCAGACCTTGACACCAAGAGGATGAGCTAGTATTTAACTGTGTCTGATAGTGTGAGCCCTGCAACGCCTTTTGTAGTTTCATTATTATCTTCTCAAGTTATTAAAAAAATCTTAAGGAAGATTCCTTTGAGATTGTGAAAGTCACTTAGAAATGCAAGTTTGAAAATTATTAGTGGCAGACCTTTTAATGTGACTTTTATGTGGTTTGCTTGTGGTGGGGGATTTTTTGGAGATGCTAGATGAGTGATGTGGAGTCGACTTTCCTTTAGATGTCCAGCAGCAAAAAACTTGTTCAGTGAATGTAACTTAGTGTCTTGTTTTGGGGACATCAAAGGCAGCTGGATATGATGCTGTTTCTTCTAATCTTGTCTACATAGCTACTGTGCTTTTCCACACTTGTTTGGTGCAGCATCTGCTCTCACTAATTTTAAAAAAATTTTTTTTACATCATTTCATTTTGCATTTTAAACTCTAGAACCCTGGTATATATAAATAAAAAATAATCTCTATTAGTGGTACAGTGAAAGGTAGATAGAATCATAGAATGGTTTGGGTTGGAACAGACCTTTAGAGGTCATATTGTCACACCAATGCTGTAACCCAGTCATAGAAAGTAACATTTAGATTACATTTCTAATACATCCATTTTTATCTCATAAATAAGATTATAGAATATATTTAAAGTATGTGACTTTATTGTGTGTGTTTACATTTAATGAAAATGAGATTGTGGTCCTTACATGACTTGAGAGTTAAGGGCTTAAAAAAAAAATTACTGAATGACAAACAATTCACCACAGAAATGTAAGTGTTAGCTACCTGCTTTTGGCAGGAGCATACAGTTGGTGAATGAGGACAGAGGCTCACCAGCTGGCTTTGCCGTTGTTCTTGCTGCCCAGAGGAGTGAGTGTGCCGGCTGCTGCCACAGCAGTAGGACTCGCTCTGCATCTGTGCACTGCATCACAAGAGGAACCGTGAGTGCCAGTGCTGAACAACATCGTGCTCTGTGGCATTGCTTCTTTCCTCTGGTCGTTAACTAGGACAATGGCCTGGTGCTGCAGCTTGGTCAGTAACGTCATGCTGATATACGGCAAGGTGTTAATAACTAGACGTTTCTAACTTATTTTACTTTTGCTTTCTATTATACGACTTTGAGTAAAATATGACTGGTTGGTCTTTCACATTAGAGGATATTTAAGCGGTGGTAACTTACTCTCTTAAAATTTTCTTACACTCATAACATTGATTGGGAGGGAGATAAGAGCTACCTGAAATAAGGATGCTTTAGCTTAAAATGCAACTTATCAACTAAGTGATTTTCAGCTTGATTTTTAGATTTGTTAAGCAAAGTTTTTAAGCACACTTATCAGGGAAGTAGAATGCTCTAAACTAATTACTTTGCTGAATCTGGACTGTAAAACCTAACCGAAAGGTATTAGGTTGACACTGGAAATACAAGGCCTTTATTGCAAACTAGAACACCATTTGATTAAATAATCCAAATCCTAGTGAAATCAATAGAAAGATATCTATTGCATGCACTAACTCAGTACCAAAGTGTGACCTACAGTCACTTTTCTGAGGTTGTGAATCTGTTGTATAATCAGAAATGAAGTTACTGAACTGGCACAAAAAATTATTCCTAAGGTTGAAACACCTATATCAATCATAGAAAGCTTCTCTGTTACGAGATTAAGAAAATGTATAACTAATGTAATCCAAAGACAAGATGCCACTGATATTCAAGGAACGGGAGTCAACAACTGCTATCAGTATCTGAGAGTACGGGAAGATTTGCCTCTGGAGAGGTGTGTGTGTCTTCTCCAGGCTGGGACTATGGATGTTAATTTCTTGACTTTTATTTACTGCCTTCTGCCTCTTGTTTGTTTGTTTAAAAAATCAGTTTCACAGTGACAAGTTTTGTACTTTCTGTACTAAGCTTGTTAAATTGTAGCTGCTGTTAAAACCTGAAATAGTTGTGCAGCCTATTCCTTTTGGCTGTCTTAAGATGAGTTGGGAGTACCCTCATACTTGTGCTGCTTCCATTGTATCTGCTTAGTTGCAGTCTTTTCCCTTAGACTCAGTTCTCTTGGTGGTTTGTTTTTTTTTTTTTACGGAATCTTTTGTTTTGATACAAAATAAATGTACCCTTACAGATACATTTGTATCCATACAGAGTCTATCTCTGTATGCTTTGATCATGGAAATACTTTGTCTCCTTAGATTTAATAATGTTGTAACATTGCAGTGTTACTGTCCATTTCTGTTGACTACACAACCTTTTTTGGTGTGATTAAAAGTAAAATATTAAAACACTGATCTATCTTTTTCCCCCATTTTCTTCCATGTCTAGTCATTACAGATAGTTAATTTTCCAAATTTGTAGGTACATTGCTAATTGTGGATATTACTTTGCCTATTTTCATTTTTTTCTTTTATGATTTTTAGTAGTTGTTATCTTAATATTTATCTTGTCCTATTTTAACACAATTACCATGTAAACTATTTATCTATACATGAAGTGCAGTGAAACCCAAATTATTTTGAAGTATCTATATGCTTTAGGTAGACTGTGTGATGTACAGAACTGGTACTTTCCTTCATTTAGTTTTTGTTAGGTGTGTGTCTACGCTGGAGTCAGTGCAAGATTATAGTGCATATGCAACTGGTTTAAAATTAGCTAACTTGAGTGTTGAGAAGAGTGGAATCCCAGCAGTATGGAACTCACTATGAACTGCACCAGAAATGGGGTGAAGCCCAGCTGCTGCTATTCACCTGCGTGCTACTGTGGCTGTTTTATTAGCAGTGCCTAAGATGACTTCTTCAAAGCTTGTGCGCTCTATGTACTTAAGCTGAAGCCACAGAGCCACAGTGCTCTGAACTTACTGATAATTTAATGTGAGAATGCTAAACCTATTTTGGAATTCAGGCTTGCTTTCTGTATTGCAACAGATAATGTGAGACCTGACTTCAGATGCTGGATTCATAATATGAGTTTGTGTATTGCCCCAAGACCTGAAGGCATTCTGATTTAGTGTTCAGTACAAAACAGAGAAAAGATCCAAGCTATCAAACCCTTTTCTTTTCAAAGGGAGTTGGCTCTCATGTCCTTTTTCTTCTGTCCCTAAACTTCACAATGTCCTGTGTGACACATAGGATTGTAGCAATGGCAGTGTGCAGCCAGAATTTTAATGAAGGGGATTTTTTTGTTTTGTTTTGAACTTTTTGATGAGCTCAAATGCATCAAGAATGTGCATATCTGACAGTACAAAGAGGTAAGGGACCAAGACCTCTGCTTGCACTCTGTCAGAGATATTTTAAAATAGCTTGCCATTTGATGTGCTTCATTCCACTGTAGAGGTGGAAAAGCCATAAATTCATTTCCAGCATGAGTGATCTAGCAGAATGCAGAGAGAAGCAGCTGTACTAAATCCAGGAAAGGTATTAAAATAGCTATCCCTCTGAATCTGAGAAAAATGTTAACCAAATTCTTCCTGTGTACCTTAATAAATTTGCAAAGAGAGCCTTTGTAATCCATTTATTTATGGAAAGGTCATTGAGCCAATTACAATAGTTATTTTAGCTTGCCTATGTAACTCCCTATACTTGATTTGGCACAGTATGTAAAGAAATGAGAATTTCTTATAAATATGGATACATTTGCAACTTACCGTCTCCATGTTGCCAAGAGTGATGGTCCTTTCAGAGGTGGTGGTGTCTCTGTACTTTGCTTCAGGTAATAGTTGCATATGTCTCTAATCTCTGAAGACAGTAATTTTTAACCCTCCTAATCTGTAACTGGTGATAACTGCATATCAGCATTTCTTGCGAAGACATCAATATCTCCTGACTATTCGTTCTGTGAGTTCCTTGAACATTCATTGTCTGAAACCTGGTGCTGAACAGCACTTCACAAAACATGATGAAATCAGTTATTGGATTTTTACAACAATTTACCACAATTACATAAATTTATTTGAGTAGCTATACAAAGATACATACTTTCCAGGACTGCTTCATGTTAGTATATTCGTGGACATCTGCTGATCTGAGCTTGTTTTTACATGAGTTAGACTTAGAATTTGTGGTGCATATTGCATAGAATTCAGTAGATAAGTTTATATTTGACAAAGAAACAAGTTGTGGGTGTTTTTTTTTTTCCCACATGCAGCTTCTCTATCAGATGTATCACAGTAAATTCCGTTACTTCCTAGAATATGGTACAATGTGCTCTGCTGTCTTATTTTTAGGATTGTCTTCTGTTTCTGTTGTACATTACTGTTTCTCATGTTGCTTGTGGACAGTTATTCAAGACAATGTAGTTGTGATTCTTTTTTTTTTTTTTTTTACTTAATGCCTTATTTCTTTGAAGGACAGGTAGTGCACACTCATTCGCATTACCTGCAGGCCTGGGGAATCCCAGATATAACCTTACTGGCAAGTAGTGCTACTTCATTGTGCCTGGATGGGTTTGAGAAATGATAAGTAATCAACACATGGACCCATATGAGCTGAAATCTTTTCAGATGAAGGACATAAGGGAGGTCTGGGTCCTGTAAGTAGAGAGAATGTGTCTGTTTGGCAGTGAAATCTAATAGGCTATGGGGTGGTGTTTCTGAAAGCATTCCTCTGATAATGTTTCCTTTATGTAGATTTTAAATATGTAGAGTCTGAGCTTGCAATTTAGGCACTAGGCAATGTGAATTAGATATTTATCTGTGATTTCCACAGGATAAGTAGGAACAGATAGTAAAACATGCTGATGCTGGAATATGAACTTCCCTCTGTTAGTAGTTCTCTTTGCGAGTAGATGCTGAGCCAACCAGTGAAGTCTGTCACAGGCATTGAGCTAGAAGTGAGAAATATAGGGTATTAGCATGGTATTTCTGTGATCTACAACCACTTTCATATTTGTGATTAAATATTGCTCAGCATCGGGTGGCTGTCTTCCAACTGAGTCATCATTTTTCTTGAAGAAGAAAGTATTTTCACAGTATTTTCCCCAACGTGAGCCTGAATAGAGGAATAATTTATCTATTCATTACTCATTTAGTGTGAACAGAAATGAAGGAATCTCAGTATAGTTAAAGATACTTAAATTGATGTTTTCCTCCAAAATAAGACCAGCTTTAGTTTTTTTTTTTTCATCACTGATTTGGCTATGCGTGTTGTAAAAGGAAAATCCTGAAGGAACTGGAGAGAATTGCAGTTTGTCCTATATTACATGCTTGCAATTTCTGACATGTATAAGGTCTGAGTAAATATAAGGAGGGATGCTCCTGAAGTGCACAGACACAGTGGTCCGTACTCAATGGTGTATGTGAATTACCTTCCGCAGCAGATGTGGGAGTATAAGAAAGCTTATAAGCTTTTGTCACCTTCATGATCTATGCTATCACAGTGATATATTGTGACCCATAGGAGTTTAGGCAACTTGATCACTGAAGCTATTTTACATTTTTTAATTATGTATATTTTTTCTGAGATTAAGTCCTTTGTACTTAGACCTTGGTTTCCTTCCTTCCCTCTGAAGCAGATAGACAGTACAAAAAGCCCTATCTTTTTTCCCTTTTTCATTTTCAATGAGATCCTTCAGTCTGTCAGGCCTTTCTTTTCAAAAGGACATGTAGCAATCCAAGGTTTATGCTGTTTGGTCAAAGTTTATAAAAAGCAGACGAAAAAAGGTGACAAAATACATTCTTCAGAACTTAACCTCTCCACCTCAGGCTCCCTCATTTTATCTCCTGTGTGAAGACCTACAAAGTAACCAAATTATTTTTAAAAGAAAACATGACTGTCCAAGACCAGACCACATAGTATCAGCCCAAAAAAAAAAGGCTGTATGATTGTATCTTGGTGATGAAACTCAATATAATTTTTTTCATGAGCTTTTACAACTCCATTTTTTACTGCATTCAAATCTTTCATTGGTTTATAAACATGACCTATTGATGCTGTAAAGGATGTCTCCTAAATATTTTGTCCAATCTTGAATCTTAATAGCTATTTTATATCTTGCACTAGCAGGTCCTTCATAGCTTCTGTAGGTCAGGGCAATTCAGAATGTTATCCAACACTTACTCACTTTGTAGTAATTTTATCGGATTTAATGTCTGCGACAGAAAGAATCCTGGGTTCTACTGTGAAACAGCCCTCTGCATAGTGATAGCAGTATCTAGCTGGTGTGTTTCAAAATAGACTGGCTTAATCAAGGTAACATAAAGAAAACAAAGAGTCAGTCTCTCTCTTTCCCTGTCTCCCTTTTGCCCTCCCCCCCAGCTGTAAGCTGCTTAAACCATTTCAGTCTTCATCTTAAGGATTTTTATATATTTAAACATTCGGTGTTTCCTCAGTGAGCATTCACTTGCAGTGACTGGGATTCATTAGAGGTAACTTTGCACAGAGGGTTTGCATTATTGTACAAGTGAGAAAGAACAGGTTTCAATATGGCAGCATGGATTCATACCTATAATGTAATGAGTAAAATAAATCATAATTAAATGGTAAAACTGTTAACAAAGTTATTTCCCTTGATGGTGTTAAATAGTTAAAATCCATGTGGTGGTCCTGCTGTTTTTTGGGGTTTTTTTGCTCACATGCTTTGTCTAATGAGAAGTACATGGGCTAGTGAGGGATTCTTTTGTCTCTCTTGGCATTCCAGTTTGAAATATAACTTATGTTCCCGAGAACACTGGGGATTTGCACTCAGAGAGCGATTGGATAGTACCCACTGTACAGAGAAAGCTGATAAGATCTCATCTGGTTGAAAGCTCCTGTGTAATCTCCATAGAAGAGGACGGTGTAAAGATGAACTCAACAAACCATTGAAACCATCTTTGTGAAAGGCAGTCTACTTTCACATTGAACTGTGGTTCAAATGAAGCATATGTAGGCTGCTCCTGGATGGGGCTTTCAGCAAACTGATGCTGAAAGATGGTGAAAGATATCCCTGCCCACAGCACGGGGAATGGACTAGATGATATTTAGAGGTTGCTTCCAACACAAACCATTCTAGGACTCTATAATTCATGTCTAAATATTTAACATTAATTCTGATCACTAAATTTCACATCATTAAGCTACTGTGACTTGGGAGAAGAATTAGCCAGAGGTTGTATTCCAGTCAGTTGTTGCAATATCGAGTGTCCCAGCAAGTAGTCAGGGCTTAGGCATGGCCGTCGTGCAAGGTCCCTAACCCTGGCCACACTGTGATTCAGCAGAAACTTTTGTACAAGGCTGCGTGTGCACAACAGTATTCTGGCTATTTTTATGGGCATAAATTTGCTTGCTTACATTATTCATGCAGAATTTGTTTATTAACACATTTATCATTCTTGTCGAATACTATTTATATTTTATTTGTATTTTATTTTATTAAGTTCTCTTATTGTAATTGGGTATTATACAAAACTTTGATACTCTTGTAATAATGCTATTATTACAATAGTGTGGTATACAGGATCCTGAAGTTAAATACTTTGTGTTACTATGCTTCACTTACTCTGACCTTCATTCTAACAATCATGACAAAGAAACTTTTGTACAGTGAAAATTTTCATTTAACCTTCACTAGCAGTAATTGATACCAGTCACCAATGAACCTGGTTTTCCTCCCACTGGTATTTAACTGGTAGAGTTTCCTTTAAATACTGTTGTTAGAGGAAGGAGTCTTTTTGGAACAAGAAACTGTCTTGAATTTATGGCTACAGGTTGGTTAAATATAGATATAGCTACGTCTGCCTTTCATTTGCAAAGTGGGTTTTTGTCTCTGTGTACTCAACTTGAGTTGAAGTCTCAAAAAATTATTGGGTCATTTTGTTTTTAAATTAAGAATCTTTGTGTTCTTATTTTTCTTCTTTTGAGACTGTTGAGTGTGTTCTTTGTCTTTCTGCAACCGTGAGGGACAGAAACTTCTTTTAAATTAAAGTTAAAATTCTTAATCTGAAGCTTTGAGAAGAACAACAAATACCATTGGGCTTTGTGATACCACGATGAGAATTGTTAGCAATACCAGTAATCGTGACAGGAAAAGTGAGCAAGGGCTCATGTTGGGCAGCGGCTCATATCCTTTTGAGAAGCTGCAAGAGCTGCTCTATGCTATGGACTTACGCAAATAAGTAAAATATTTCTCTTGCTGAGGATTATTTATAATCACAACAAAACTCTGCTTCTGTACTGGTGGTGTTTGGTTTTGAAATTGCCCTTCCATTACAGCTTTGAAATTTGTCCAGGAAAGACTTGTGGTAAATTTTGTGGTAGTCACATTTCCTTTCTCCTTCTTCCCTTCTCCCCTTCCAACTCAAAGTTAGCCGCCTTGCAAATTCAGTTTCCATCCTGTCAGCAGCGACAGCTGCTTTGTGCTCTGCTGACTCTGCATGTCTTTAAGAAGTTCTGCTTCAGAAATTCTCTCTTCCATTCCCAGTCATGGAAGTGCTCCTACTGTGGAGCTGGTGTAGCGTACATGTCATTTTATTTTTATGTTCATTGAAATGCAGCCGGGACTAGGCATGGATCCACTAAAATGTCTTGGAAATGGAAATGTCTTTCTGTGACTGGTTTAATGCGCCTTTCTGACTGAGAATTGGAGGCGTCCATCCCGGTTTCATCAGCTTTTTAAACATCCAGTTCATTATTGCTGATACTGTGGATTCCATTTGTACATCTCTTTCAACATAAGGACTGATAAACTCCATCCTGCTTAACAGTAGGGTAGAGATTTCTTTTTTGCATCATGGCTGAACGTTCTTCAGGACTGATTAACTATTGAACAGCACATGCTGACTAGTCTAGAAAAGATTATCTTCTCTAGCCATGCAAGTATTGCAGGTAAGTTCTGTCTACCCAAAAAACCCAACCCCCCAAAATCCCAAGCATTGCACTCTATTCTTAGTGTTTCCCCTTCAAATGTCAGTTTGGCAGCAAATGCTGCCAGATTCATTAAGCATGAAACAATTCTACTAAATGAAATAAGCTTAATTTATAAACTTAATTAATATAAATAAAACTAAATTAATGTAAATAAAATTAGTCCAGAACTAATGCCCTTTCTGAAATCCAGTAAAATTGTTTCACTGGTACTATATGGCTGTGAATTTGGGGGAAATTATGTTCTACTATAGGACAAATGTATACATTTTTCATAGAAGAATGGTTTCTTATCACCTGCCCTTCTGTGACTGACTGGGTTCTGCAATAATATGGGAATAGTATTCCCCAAGTGTGAATTTATTTTTCTTTCAGTGTATCTTTGAGGTAGGAGCTTCAGCTTAAAATAAAGCACCAGCATTCTCATTGAGCAGCTTTCAGACATTATTTGGATTACATAGAGAAAAAGGAGCTACAATTACAATGATATATACTTCAAATGAGACAGAGGCAAGGGATAAAATCAAACTTCATGTTTCAAAAGGTTGTGTCTGGTTTAGAGTAATCTCTCTTAAAGGAAAAAATCCCCAAACAAGTGAAGAGGATAGTAATTGTTTGGAAACATGTCTCTGAACTAATGAAATTGCTAAGTAGTGAAATACAGTGACACGTTTTTGATGAAAGCATTTTGCCTCTGAAGGAGAAGGGTGTTGTAAGCTTTTGTTCACTGTGGTGTGCTTCATTGCTGCCTGTGTTGCTTTCCTAAAGCCTAAAAGCTGTTAACGAACATAGCCATTTCTTTTGCATGCCTGCGTCTGTTTAGTAAGAGTGGTATCACATGAAAATGATTATACCAGTCAACAGTAGAAGTGCAAAGCAGGAAGATTATTTCTGTGACTGAGGTTTGCTTGGCTTGTACATCCCTTGTACTGCTGCAAAATAAACAAAATACTTCTTGTGTTGGACATTTCCTACAAGTAGGACATCACGTGTTCCCAAGAGGGTAAATAGCCTGTCCTGCTCGGATACTGTTGCAAGGTCTAAAATGAGCCTTAAGTTTGTTATATAGTGGATGTGAAATAGGGCTATGAATTTTCACCCTTGTTGAGCTCTACAGTGTGCATTGGTTGTTTCACTCATCTTGTTCCAGGTTTGAGAGTCATCTCTGGTTCACCCAAGCCAGTGGTATTCCATTTCCAAATCTTCTGCCAGTCCCTCATGAGGTATGCATTTGAGCAACCAACCCCGGAGTCACTTAACGAAGCTGGGCCTTGAAAATGCCGTGGGAAGTGTTAAGGGCTATCCCATACAAAGGAAATGTGCTTCAGTAAGATGCTCTCTCAGCTGCCATGTCCTTACTTGTATCTTCCAGAGATGGTCTGTGAGCTCTCAGAGTAGACACCCATCCCATGTTCAGCAGAAATTTATAGTTACTGTGGTTGCTTTTGAAGTGACTCTGATAATTTAAAAACAAAACAAAATCAACACCCCCACTGCCGCTCCAAACAAACCAACCATAAACAGTTACTGGTTAATAGTCCATGCCTGGCAGGCTTTCAAAAATCCAGGGGTAAATGACCATGCAAATGCATTTACTATCGGTGTTGTTAAACTTGATGCAAATGTGGTGGAAAAGTGCTTTGGACCCATAAGGTCAAGTCTTGTTGGCTGTAGTTTCTCTGCTTGTTGTGAAGTGGATAAAAAAACTATTTGACTGAAGTGAAACATTGAGCTCTTCTGGTTGGGTTGATTAGACCCGTTTCATCAGATTATAGCAATTCAAATGCAGTGTCTGTTTAAAATTGTATTTAGCATGTGTAAAGCAACTGACAAAAGAGTATACTAAACATACAGGCTTGTCAGTAACAGACAAAACTCTCAATTGTGTAGAAGACATATACTGGTTCATCATGGAGGTGGGCATTATCCAGATTAAACTTTCTACCAGTGGTTAATTTGGCCCAAAGCATATACATTTTCTGTGAATTCTTTTATATCTTTGTAAGCCTAGTATTCTGTTGATCACTGTTCTGCTGCTGCTGCTACAGATTTTATTCTTTGTAAACAGGAACTTCTCCACAGAATGTAATGTAAATTGCAAGGGCATGTTCCATTGTGAAGAACAAGTTATGAAAATATCTGTCAGAAATAATTACAGTTGATCCTGCTGTCAGGCAGGAGTATAGACTAGACAATTTACTGGTGTCTCCTTCAGCAATATTTTCTATAGCTCTGTTACGAGGAGTATCAGAATTTAGCTCAAAATGGTGAGAAAAGCATAAAATCTTGTGTAAGATAAAAAAGCAAAAGGAAAGGTTATTGATATTCTGTACATGGCTTTGCACAGTGGTTTGTGACATGGACTTACTCTTCCACGACTCTGTAGAAAGCAGAGTATACTCATGGATACTGTTTTTGAAAATGTGGAGGCTCAACTTACAAATGCTTCCTTGTTTTTCACAGACACCTAAGGATGCCTTAAAGGCCTCAAAGAGCTGTTTGTTCCTTTTAAAGTTTAGACCTTAAATCAGATGTGGCATACAGTACAACCCTGTGTTGTACTAAGGGCATGTGGAGCTAAACACACCGTGACTTTTAAGCAGCCTATAGAATAAATTAATGGGAGAAGTTACAAAGCTGTTGGTTGCCATTGCCCTCTGCTTCCCTGTTCTGTACGTTATAAGACTTGCTACGATTGTTCAGTACAGCAAGGCAAAAGAGAAAGATGAAATGAATAGTTGAGAGGACCAAAAAGGTTGGTAAACACCTATTGTAATTTCATGAGTCTGGTAGAAATGGAAGTGTCAATACTGCTCTTAAAGAGCAGACAACAATACATCTTTGTAATGTACCCTTTCCTCACAGATATATCATTGAGGTTTTTTTGGTTGCCTCTGTTAGATTTCTACTCAAGTATTTCAACACAGATGTTTTGGGAGTTTTAATTTCCCTTTCATCAGAAGGTTTCATTATTTCTCCAAATAAATAATTTTCCCTTCCCTGTAAGCCTTCAGTACCGTACAGAAAGAAGATCCAGGATGTGGACTCCTTATTCTTGTATAATGGCACATTTAAGGAATAGTGGATTGCTTGATTTTTACCTTTCGAACTAGTCTCTGTACCCAAAGGTCCACAGCTACAGAAATGTTCTCTCCCTGAAGCTGAACAGGATGTTGTAGTCACTGACTGTTGCAATGCATTGCAGTGACCTCCAGGCTTTTTAAATCTAACAGAGCATACCAGTGGGTGAAAATACTGACGTTAGAAAGGCTGCAGAGGGCTTGAAAGGAAACTGCTAGTTTAATGAGGGAAAACGGACCACTCAGTGTGCCTTGCTTACCTTACCTGTGCTATTTTGTATAGGAGTATGATAAAATGGAACAAATGGTCCCAAAATGAGCTAACTGTCCCAACTCAGACTGAGGCTTCCTTAACCCTGCATGTCTTTAACTCCTTTGACAGCTGTCTTCCACTGGGACAGAGGTGAGACTTCGCCAGGCCGCATTTGTTGAGCAGTGATCCTCAGATTTGCAGCTCTCCCCAGGAAGACCTCAGAACAATTACAAGTGTTTCATCTGGACAAAATGTAAAACTTCGCTGTCAGACTATCCTATCCCTGGTAAGGCATCTGGGGCCACCTAATTACTGATCAAAATGAGCTTAATAAAAAGGAAAATCCCTGCAAATGAAGTGAGCTGTAATGGAGAGGTTACATGTTTGTGAAATGTTCATATTGCACTGTGATGAGTACACTGTAAAAATGCAAAGTAATAGGAGGAAAATTAGTACAGGAAAAGAAACACTTTCTAAAGGTGTTCTGTGTTTGTTTTTTGTAGATATCATTTGTAGTCTGCCCCCTGTGAGGAAGAACTGATTGTGACCAAAGACTTCTTTTATGAAACATGCCTGGGAGTGTTAGGACAGAGCTGGTTTTGATTTGACCAGTCAATGAACCTTTGAAAAAACATTGAATGAATATGACGTTTTGCATGATAGCTCAAAGCCTGGACAGTGTGTGGATGAGGCAGGCTGTATTCTGTAGACCTGACCTATTTAGCTGCGTATCTTACTGTGAAGTTTCACTTCCAAATCTAATTCCAGTATTACTTCCCTTCTGTGAGCATGACTGTGCAGCTGTGGATCCTATGCAAAGCATTATGCACATGTTTACCTCTGTGGTCTAGAGGTCATTACACATGCTGGTATTTCCTTTAGGTTTGTATTTAAATTTTTTGCAAAATCAAGATCTCAATACACTTGTGATGTTCTTCTCTGTGTAGCACGGATGTGTAGTATTGTAATATAAGTAGAATTTAACAATAACATAAATTATAATATAAAAGTTAAGTACCCAGTACAATGTAACTGTTCTTAGTTCAAGTTCTCGTACATTAATATGATAACAATGATTGATCATCATAATGTGCTAAAGCACTAACAAGGACTAAAGATAGTTCTGAATGACATTCTGTGTTAAATTCATTTGCTAAGCAATGCTGAGAACAGCTGCAGAAAATCACAAAGCATTCTTGTATCTTATGTAGCCTACTTTTTTTTTTTTAACTTGGTTTGTTGGGGTTTTTTTTACTTTGATAAACATAGCCAGTTAAGGTTATGATATAATGTGACTGGGTAAACTTAGCTTCCTAGATACTGGCACTACTGGAGCTTAGTGTTGGCTGCATGTTAAGCGAATGCATGGGAAACATGAATAAATGAGACATTTCCATTTTTGGGTCCCCAGTATGTCATTTTAAGATGATCTGCCATTAAACAAAGCTTGGGTGATGCTGGAGAGGAGACGTTAATGCTGTTCCAGCTGTTCTGTCTGGCATCACTCCCAGGTCAGCCTGGCAACACTGGTGCAAAGCCTGTACCAAGAATTAGTTCTGTTGGAAGCAGCATTGTCATAACAATGTTCAAGTTTGTTCACCACTGAAATGGTGGACCTGACAGTTTATGGCTAATGGACGGAGGATCTAGGCTGAAGCATGCAGGCTCTGTGCCTCCCCAGAAGTAATTTCTTGTATATTTTTGGTAGAGTGTGTGTTTAATATAAAACAAATAGTTCTCTCTGAGGCAAGTCTCTGTTAGCTAGATGTACACAGCTTAAATTTCCCAGGAAGTTATTATTTATGTAGTTTAGGTACAAGTAAGAACACTGAAATTCTCACCAGACACGTGTGTCAGAATATTTTTAACTGTGCTGAATACGTGCAAGTTCTTTATGCTGTACATCTGGGGATAAATACTACAGCACAGCATAGGAGCATCTCCAATATGCTGTGTTTGGTACTGAAATAATGGCATTCATAAACATGCATATATTTCACGTATCTAGTCTGCCAAGCCTGTTCATGCAGTTTATAATTTTTCAGTGTTTCTGGAGGTGTAAAATTACATGGTCAGAATGTAACACCATACCCTGAAACTTCTTTTTTTTTTCAAAGATAGTAGCTTCAGCTGTAAATTGCAAAGACATGCTACCTGCAGATAAAATGTTACTGTAAATTAGATTGAGAGAGCGTGAGAGGGAACTGAAATTAGATACAGTTTTTTGATAGGACTGAGGTAGGATCAGTCTAGTACGTCACAATTCACAGTAATGTGCTGAAATGATTATCTCTTGTTATTTCAGAGAATGTTTTTCATTTAGCGTGGTACTAGCCCTTATGTGAGCAAAGTAAAGGCAACTGGCACAAAGGATTAATTCTGATGCTTTTTTATTGCAGAGACGTAGCCCTATAAATTAGAGAAACAGACTAGAGTCATGAGAAGAGGACAACATTTTTCCTGCTATTTTGTTGTGGCCAATAAATGGCATTTCTGCTGATTGAGTTTCAGTTTGGGAATGTATCTAAATCAGTGTTATCACTGAATAAGGCATTGGCTGGATGGCCACACTCAAAGAGTTGTGGTTAATGGCTTAAAGTCTAAGTGTAGACTGGGGACAAGTTGCGTTCTTCAGGGGTCGGTATTGGGACTGACTCTGTTCAGCATCTTTGTCGGTGACATGGAGAGTGGGATAGAGTGCACCCTCAGCAAGTTTGCCAATGACACCAAGCTGTGTGGTGCTGTTGACACGCTGTAGGGAAGGGATGCCATCCAGAGGGACCTTGAAAGGCTGGAGAGGTGGGCACATGCAAACCTCATGAAGTTCAACCAGGCCAAGTGCAAGGTCCTGACGTAGGTGGGGCAATCCCTGGCACAAATACAGGCTGGGGGAAGAATGGATCGAGAGCAGCCCTGAAGAGAAGGACTTGAGAGTGATGGTGGCTGGGAAGCTCAACATGAGCTGGCAATGTGCACTTGCAGCCCAGAAAGCCAACTGCATCCTGGGCTGCATCAAAAGAAGCATAGCCAGCAGGTGGAGGGAGGTGATTCTCCCCCTCTACTCTGCTCTGGAGTCCCCAACATAAGAAGGACGTGGACCTGTTGGAGAGGGTCCAGCAGAGGGCCATGAAGATGATGAGAGGGCTGGAGCACCTCTCCTGTGAGGAGAGGCTGAGAGAGTTGGGGCTGTTCAGCCTGGAGAAAAGGAGACTGAGAGGGTAGACCTTATAGGAGCCTTCCAGTCCCTAAAGGGGGCCTGAAGGAAAGACGGGTAGTAACTCTTTAGCAGGGCCTGTTGTGACAGGACAGTGGGTAATGGTTTCAAAATAGAGGGAGGTAGATTTAGATTAGATATTAGGTAAAAATTTTTTTACAATGCGGGTGGTGAAACGCTGGAACAGGTTGCCCAGAGAGGTGGTGGATGCCCCATCCCTGGAAACATTCAAGGCCAGGTTGGATGGGGCTCTGAGCGACCTGATCGGGTTGGAGATGTCCCTGCTTCTTGCAGGGGGATTGGACTAGATGACCTTTAAATGTCCCTTCCAACCCAAACCATTCTATGATTCTAAAGCAAAAACCCCAGACACAAAAAAAACAACAAATCCCCAAACAAACAAAAAACTAAACAAAAGATAGAAAACAAACAAACAAAACAACTTGTGAAAGTAGCAACTGGTTTGGTAAGCAATGAATTCGGGAAAATTGTTATTCAAGCTGATGGGCTATCTAGGTTAAAAATAAGATTTTTTAAAAGTTTAATAATGTAAAATACTTCTTGTGAGGTTAGAATCTGGTGTAAGGCTTTATCTTTTGTTTGTTTTCAAGGCTACAGCTTGTATATTGGTAGTTGTAGGTACTTAACATGAAATCTAAGCCTTCCCCTTTCCAGTGCCCTGGAGAACAGAGTATTGAGGGCAAAGAGGATCAGAGGAGAAAAAGAGTGACTGATAAAAGGTGTTTGTACTGATGCAGAGAGGTAAGGGAGTTGAGAGGAAGGTTACTTTTGTAGCCACACTTATAAGTGCTTTAAAAGCTCGTTGTGCTTCAGAAATGTCGTATTCCTTTTCCTTTTTCCCACCATGATGTACAAATTTCTGCCCAGCCCAACATAAAACTCCCTGCCACTCAAAAGAATACGGAATCCGTAATTATTCGTGCATCCATTTGATTTCACACCAAAACCCAGAGATATAGCCTTGAAAAAAAAACATGCTAGAAAGTGAAAAATAAGATTAAAAAATACTAGATGTTACAGAGAAATATAGCCGTTTAGTCAGCTGCTCGTTTCTACATTCCAAAATTTTTAAATTAAAAAAATGAAATACAAAAATAGAAAGCACTTGGCTATGCAAGCAAAGTTGGATTTTTGTTCCTTTGTTTCTGGGGCAGCTGTCAGAAGGATGGGTTTCAGTGAAACCCAGTCTTCCTTAATTTTTGTTTTATGTAGGAATTTGATCTATCCTGTTTATATTACCTTTCAGTGGTCTTAGAATAGTGTACTTTTTTGAGGGTGCAAGGGGAAGTCTAAAAAGGGTTGGTTTTAAAATCAGGTTTCCTCCCTATGGAGTATCACTAAATCTGTCATACTGATTTTGCTGAAAAAGCAGTAAACAGTCAATTACCTAGGAAATGCATGAACTATGCACATTATTGCAGAGGGTGTATGTAGCGTACAGTATGGCAAGTATGCTCTGATATGTAGTCCACAGGAGGCCAGAAACCATGTGAAGCATATTTCTTGTCTAAATTCAGGTGGTTTGAGTGAACAAGGAGTCATTTTTGTGTGGAGTAGCTTCATGACATTCACTGCATGTTGCAGTAGCTCATGCTACCACTTTGAAATGGAGAAGAGGGATCAATCAACTGTCTCTCAATGAGATAATTCCTTGCAATTGATGTCAGGTCGGTTGGATTTAAGTTGATTTGTCTTATGTGCAGCTACGGGAACTGGAAATGATATCACAAAAATACTTAGGCATATCTGATTCTCTGGGCATCTGTTCTTGTTTAGGAAGCAGGGCTCAACTTGTTTATGATCTAGGAAATTAGTGTCCTCCAGTGCATTTTTTCAGCTTGGCGTTGAAAAGTAAATAGCAGAGCTGTCTACTTATGCTCGGATACATGGCCTTTGTGAGGTTCAAGAGAACAAGAAATCATGGAATTTACTAACCTTCTGGAAATAGGAACAGAGAGAGAGAGGCAATCAGTTTTAAATGCCCTATCAAGGGAGTAATGGCACAAAAGAATACTTCTTACTCTAGGTGTGTCATCATGGCAGCAGCAGCTACTTGCCTCAGGGATGGGCAGGTACCTCAGTGTAAGCAGCCCGTGGGCAATACTGGAGTCACAGATGCCAGCTGGGCCACCTCAGTAGGTGATGTAGTAGACACAGTAGACAGCTGCTTCAGAAGCAGCATACTTCAACTGATTTTAAACTATCTAGTTCAAATTCTAATTGCAAATGAGGGCCAACAGCATAGAGCTTTGTGCAGGCCAACTGACCAGGTGTTTGTATGCAAATTTTTTTCCTGAATATTTATGAGAAGTATGAATAGCTCGTGGTATTTTCCAGATAGGTACTCAAAGGTTGTAATTGGTGCTTCCTAGCTGGATCCCAGCTGGATAGTGGAAATAACGCAGTATGAGGGTAAATGACAAGAGGAGGGTAAAATGAGAAGGGAAATGGCAAGAATATTATAAGCATGAATTAATTAGGATTGTTGCCTACCATTGGTAGTGTTGACAACATCTCAGCTGTCAGGTCTGTGTAATTAGCAGCAATAAAGGCAGCTGACAGTGATGGACGCTCTTATTAGAGTTACCTGGGACTTTAAACTTCATTCAGTCTTTCATGTATTCACATCCATTGTAAACTGGGAACAGTAATTTCTGGAAGTTCTCCTTAGTTTATTTCTTTATTCATGTTTTAATATTTCTTCAATTAGTCTTCTCTTTGGATAGTCTCTTTTGGAAGTAATTCCTGCATTTTATGAAGTGACCTAGAAACAGCACTTCTTCTGGCATATCATATGTCTCTTCCTATTTCAAATAGTTTCTGCCGTTTTCACGCTGGCTGGACACTTCCAAAATTGCCTGAAACACCAGTCTCTTTTTCAGAAAAACAGCCATGACATTTATTGCCTTTCAAAGATGAAAAATAATTATTTTATTCATAGACTAGGGGGAAGAGTATGAGGGAATTTATGAACTCACACCTTTCGTACAACTTGGGACTCAAATAAATTATCTTCAAGTGTTCATGTGGACTAATATTGTTCTGTGGATAAAAAGGTAATATAGATTTCCCCTCCCTGTGCTCCAAATTTTTAAACTGTTTTTGTATAACTTGAGCAAAAATACTACACCTGACCTTGGCACGAGGAAGCACATTATAGCATTTACAAGATGATGATCAAGCCACGACCTGTCAACCGGTCAATTTTGTCTTGTCCATTTTGTCATGTTTACATACTGGAAATGTTGCTGTATCCTTTTTCTAATTATCTTGCAAATGGCTCTTTTTTTAAGAATTTATTTTCTTTTTTAAGGAATACACATAACAGTGTCTAAAATATGTCTGGCAATGTTCATCTAATGTTTAGCTTGTACGATCCTAAGCTTTTTCTAGCAAACAGCATAACTTTGAAGTGAAAGGCTGTGACCAATCTGGCAACTCTCAAATGGCACAAGCGCCTCACAGACCTCTCCACCAGAGGATCAGGGATTTTTTTCTTAAGCAGGCTACACGTGAGCATGTTTAATTTTTTTTTTTTTCCTGAAATTTGAGGATTGAGACTTGGAAATATGTTTAGGAGATATTATTAACAACAGCTGGTTGAAGAAAATGTTGTTAGAAGACATTTCATTACAAAAACTGCTTTTAACAAAACAAAAATATTTGCTTGAGAAGGGAGGAAATTAAAGAAAATTGATCAAAGCTAAATCATAGAATCATAGAATAGTTTGGTATGGAAGGGACCTTCAAAGGTCATCTAGTCCGACCTCCCTGCAAGAAGCAGGGACATCTCCAACCAGATCAGGTTGCTCAGAGCGCCATCCAACCTGGCTTTCAATGTTTCCAGGGGTGGGGCATCTACCACCTCTCTGGGCAACCTGTTCCACTGTTCTACCACTCTCATCATAAAAAAAAAAATTCCTAATATCTAATCTAAATCTACCTCCCTCTATTTTAAAACCATTACCCCTTGTCCTATCACAACAGGGCCTGCTGAAGAGATTCTCCTTGACCTTCTTCTAAGCCCCCTTGAGGTACTGGAAGGCCGCTAAGGTGTCTCCAGAGCCTTCTCTTCTCCAGGCTGAACAGCCCCAACTCTCTCAGCCTGGGCTCACAGGAGAGCTGCTCCAGCCCTCCGATCCTCTTTGTGGCTATTTAAATTCATTTGTGTTTTCCTATATTCTAAGAAATATTTTTTAAGCTTTTTTTTTTTCCCTTGAAATTCTGGCTGTTAACATTGTCTCTCTAATTTTGAATTTTTTTTTTTTAAGTGTTAGATATACCACAGATTGGAAAATGCAGTTCCAATGGCTCTGTTAGCAGTGTGGGAACTTGAGCATACTAGAAAGAGTCACAGACCATCAGGTTTGAGACATTTATCTAGTCTTTTCTAATGTTTAAGAAAAGTATTTGTAATTTTATATATATGTATTTTTCGTATGTTTTTCATAATATTTATACCCATTGAGGAGTCTAGAAAATAGGAACTGAAGATGCTGCTAGCTTCTATCCAGTTCAGGAAAGGTTTACATTTGTAGTTCAAGTGTAAAAGCACTAGGAAGTGAATCCAGAAACCCTTATGTTTGCTGGTCTGTCGCTCATTCAAATGGCAGTTGCTTTCTTGTGGTATATATTCCTTGCCTGCTGCAAGAAAAGAGCTAAGTGTAATTGTGACTTTATTGGCCAACAGACATTTCAGAAGCAGAAAATGATCCCCGGTTGAGTCCTAGATAAAGGCTACCACCCAAAAAAACAAAACCATGTTCAACCCCTGAAACCTTAATCTAAAACTCAGGAGCCCAAACGTGTCAGAGTTCTGCATTCTTCATTCACGTTTCTAGTTTGGGAGACTAAATGTCCGTGCTCCAGTGGAATTGTGCAAGTGCTGTGTTACGCTTTATGGGCGCAGGCCTCCGCTGAGGCTAATGTGAAGCTGCACTGTCCCCGTGGGAGCTCTAGGAAGCGTTTGTGCCTTGGGCACACACTAAATCGCTGAGATTTTCCTAGAACAAAAAGGGCACTTGAGTTTATATCTCCCTTAAGAGCTTTCTCTTCTTTAGGTGACCATGTGCATTATGCACAAATGTAAGAGTTGTAATTATTATTACTGCTGTATAATACTGATCTGATGGCTTGTGTGCATGAAGCTTTACAAAATGTGTAGTGTTTATACTCTTCCAAGCTTGTGGTCTAACTGGGATGAGTATATGGCAAATGGGTTAATGATTTATAGAGAGTAGAATTAATCAAGTGTGAAGGGTTGGACAGAATAAACAGTATTTACATTGCTATTTTGTTGTGGGCCTAAAGAAAGCTTGGCACTATGGACACCAGAAGGTGTTCTAGCTGTGGGGAAGCTCTAGTAATTAAGTCAGAGCTGAAGAAGATGCCAAAAACTTTAGAAGAGCAAGCTATAGATTGTGGCATTTTTTAAAAAATACATAACAAGGTACTAAATGGAAGAGCTTGGGGATTACACTTGTACTTATATTTAGACAGTCAAAAGTAGCATAAGGTTGTGTTCTTGTACTTCTTAATTTTTTTTTTGTGAAAGTAACTCATGTAAAATACCTGTTTATCCTGATCATGGCAACGTTATCACTTTGTGGTACCCACCTCGGATCTTCCAGTCCAAACTCTTTCAAAGTAATACAAAGGTTTGTCCTTTAAGTCATTCTTTAGTCTTTTCCTCTTTCTTGCTTCCTGGCATTACTCAGCGCAGAGTTCTTCTGGTGACAAATACTTTCTCAAGGTTGCTCAGCTTGTTCTTGCTAGGATATACCATACCATATTAACGGTAGTGTTTAGAGGAGAGGATGGAAGTCCTCAATCCATCTGGTGTACACAGGTAAATTAAAGTTGTTCCTGTACTGTCCTCAGCCCCCTTAGCTTACTGGATCAGACACTCATATTTGTTACTGTTCACCCCTTTGCCCAGCTCTGAAGGGAGCTGGGATACAAGAAAGCATGCAGTTCTTGATGTCATTTCACTTTAGAATTACATTCAGTACCTGTGAAAACCTTGATTTCATATGAGGTGTTTGATCTTGCGTGTTTCTGTAGATTTTGAAAGCCTTTTGCCCCTGTCTCTGAACTCTCTGGTTCCTCAGCACAGTCAAGTATTTCTGAAAACGTTTGACAGCTACCTGAGAACAGGTGAGACAGACAATTACCTGTTTGTTTAAAATATCTGCACTGGATCTCCGCTTTTAATGCACTTACAGCGTTTATCTATAACTGTGGGGATGCCTATGCTTTTAAATGGTGCTGTGGGCCTCTGCCTGGCAGAATCAATTCCAAATAGTGATTTACCCACAGCAGGGAGTCTTTCCTTGCAGTCAGAAAGATGTATGAGCTGGTGTCTCTGTGTCTTGGTGGCAATGAGGAGGGAGAAATTAAAAAAGAGCCTGTTTTGCTCTCCATTTTCTATTTTCCCAAACCATTTGTCTAGAAAATTGCCCTGTTTGCCTCTTCAGTCCCTTTTTTCTTACCAAAACACTAGGAGAAGCTCTTCTTTGGTTAAAAGGAGTATGCTAAGAGGGCACTTCTGCTCTTACACCTTCAGCTTAGTTGCATTAGTTGCAATTTTTTACATTGCTACTGGAATCTTCATATGCTGCCTTCCATTTCAGTGCTGTAGAAACTTTCATGTTGCTGTATTAGTTCACCTCCGTGAATCACTTTTTCTCTTTCTGGTTGTTTTAATGAATGGCTTATGAAAAAATGCATTTAAAAATTTCCATTTGGAATGGATGACACACTTTTCTGAATAGTGTCTGATGTAAAAGGTGAATCCTCAAGTCCTTCAAATCATTGAAGCTTTTGCCACTCAGCAAAGTAGGACCGAACAAGTCTTTACGCTCTCCCCATATTCTGTTGTGTGTGTGTGCAATGATAGGATGTGATGATCTGAGGTGATGATTCCTGCTGGCCATTTCACGTTTGAAGCTAGGATTATTTTCATGCACAATGCTGAGTGTGCTATATCCCAGCTCGCTTAAGTCCTTGAAATAAACTGCTGGGCCCTCTGTGGGGATCAGTGTTTTGTGGGATAATATTTGAAGTGAACCAGTATCCCAGACTAATGGGTACTACCCACGGAATTCAAGAAAGTCTGCACTCCTCCCCATCATCTCTTGTCCCTGTTTCCTTATTTAATCCATGACAGCCTATTAAAAATGGAAGAACCTTGAAACAGAGAGAGATTCTAAATATACTCCTGAAATGGCAAAGGCTCGAAAAGGCTGCTGTAGTATATACAACAGAAATGCAAAGTTTCTGTTGCAGCAAAGCAGGAACACAGGAGTGCTCTGGCTGTCCTGGTTGTATCTGCTTCTCATGGTGTCTCTCACAGAAGATTCGCAGGTAAATATAAGAATTCATAAACAACCCTATAGGACATTACTTGCACAATAGGCCTCAAATAGGAGGGCCTTAAGTGAAGTCCTAAACCAGAACATCTTACTTGCTGTAACCATTAGCTATTGTAAACCTGGATAGCCTTGCTTTTAACGTAAGGGTCAAATCCTCTATGGCCTTGGTGCACTTACTATGACAATAAATCAGTTCCTTGGTCTGAAAAGAAGTGTACATGACGAAGTGTTTCTACTTACCCTGTTTGAAATTCCTACCCTCTGACTTTATCAAAGTCACTTTGTTCCTTTGTTTCACTTTGTTTTCTGTACAGAACAAATGAAACAAAAAAAAAACCAAAACAATTTACTTTCTTGTTACAGTTAACCTTTGCATTTTGATGCACCGTTCCTTGTATACAAGAGCCTAACAGGAACACAACTTGGTTTTAATCACTCCTTGCCCATCTAGTCTAAGTTCACAAAACTGTAGATGTTTTTCAATATGCTAGTTTGTGGTCATCTGCATTAATAGGTAACTAACATAGCTGACAATAACCTTCACAATTCTGTGTCTTTGCATTAATCAACTACTCTATTTCTGGTTTCGCTTATGGAAAACAAATGACTTGCAGCAACACCACTCAGCAGCAGTAGATATGCTTTCTTTAAATAGTTGTCCTCTCATTGTTTTGTCAGACCCTAGAACTCTAATTGTATTCACTGGATATATAAATATAATTATCAATCTTTGTAGTAATGGATAGTTTTATTTCTTTTTGTTTTATTTTTGGTCTATCTGCTAAAAATAGTAAGCTAAGGTTTTTGCAAATCATATGTCAGGTGTGAAGACGTTGGTCATCAGTGAAAGTGTAGGTGTGGTGCTTCAGTTTTTGTGTAGTTAAGGGCTTGACTAATATAAGAACTTCACAGCCAAATCTGATGTAGCACTTAATGAGAAGTGCCAATTTAGAGGAGGGAAGACACTCCTACATAGGATTAGTAGAACAGAGTGATTGTAGTATCGGTGTACACGTGCTACATCTAATGCATGCAGACAGCCAAGGAAGCTAACGAAGAAAATATTGTGCAGCTTGTAGGCTGGAAATTCTTCCGTATTCATATTTTATTTATCACAAAGCCATTTATCCTTTGAAAAACTTTTACCTAGCATTAACTACAGCTAGATTAGAGCAAAGAAACACCCACTTTTGCTGGGTTTGTACCCGGCCAGGCTCAAAGGGAGTCTTGGTTTCTTTAGCGTTTCTGAACTAGCGTGATGTACGTTCTGAACAGCAGCAGTGTAGGTAAATTGATATAGCCCAGCAGCAGACAAGCTGTTCTTTCCAATCACATCATATTAGATTAAGTTATTCATCATCAGAAACACAGGACCTCTTGTTACTCCATTAAGAATTTTTTTCTCCTACATTTAGAATTTTAATCAACACAATCTAAAAAGTATCAAAATATTTTCTGTATTTTCTTAAACAAAATGGAACTGTCATTTGATATTAAGAGTTTGCAGTGACTTTGCAATAAATATTGCTTGCATCCCTAAGATAAGCAATTCTACTAGTGTTTTTGTTATGGGAATAATTAAAATTTACAAATGTTAAAGCTTAGGAGGAGGAAAAGCTTTTCAGAAGAGAAGGAATTTGGATTTTATTTATTTAAGAAATAAACTGTTTTGAAGCTGCAGAATTTACAATCTGCTCATGCCACAGGCTTGTACTCCAGAACTAAGCCTCTTACATTTTTTAGAGTAATAGTATTTTTAGCTGTGTAGCTACTGTATTAATATGTAAATACAAACCAAGGCGGGGATTGAGCATCCTGACTTGCAAACAACAGAAGAAACTGTCGTTGCTTGCACAGAGAGGCTAGAGAATGGATTTCCCAAGGTCCCTTCCAACGTGAGTGATTCTGTGATTCTGTTCCTGAATAACTGTGAAGCCTAAATTGGCCGGCTAGGTTCAGTGGCCGGTTATACAGTTCTTTAAAAGTTATGATGATAAATGTGGATGTTTCACTTGAGCAATTTATCCCATAGTCCTAAACCACTTTTTGTATCTCCATCACACAAACTTTGATTTAGGGAAGATGAACATCAGTACAGTGTAATATGATTTTTTTTTTAAAATCAAATAAGTAAAAGCATGGCTAAATATTATTTCCGTTACATAATTTGTTCCTCTTAAGTGACCAAACCCATAGAAATTGCTGTTTACTCTATCATAATGCCACAAAATGAAGGTACCACAAATCAGGGTTTATATCTGGATCAAAGTGCCTTGGTCTCCTGAAGTTAGAGTTTTGCTTTTGACTGGGGTATTCATTCTTTTTACAGGCCCTTTTTGTTAGCTGGGTGGTTAACTTGCAAAACAGAACAGTATATTAAGAACGAGATCAAATAGCATACAGTTCAAAGTATTAGAAATTAATTCCAAGCTGTTAGAACTTAGAATATATTATTTAGTCAAATCTATTAATTTTATTGATACTGCTTGATGCAGACAGTAATTGAGTGTTTTTTCTGTATGTGTTATATAGAATATATATCATTTTCACCAGTCATACAGCGCCAGGCAAATTTCACTGAATTTGAATTAGGTTTGGATGTTGTGCTCTAACTTCAGACTGTATTAAAAACAGTTTTGATGTGATTCATTATATATCTTCAGGCAGTTTTACCACTGCCATTTATCTAAGGCACAGGTTTTCATTGATTTTTTTTTTTTTTTAATAGAGGAAAATAAATTTCTGAGAGGGCAGAATTTTTCATTCAACTATGCTGAGATGTTTACCTCAATTTTTTGTCTCTCTCTCTTTTTTTTTTCTCTTTTTTTTTTCCCCAGAAAGAAAAAGTAGATTAAAACCAAGTGCCAGAATAGAAAAAAATGCAGGCAAAAAAAAACCAAAAAACCCCCAACCTTTTACCATTGTGGTAAAGGTGATCTTATCTTATCTTATGGTAGGCAAGTAGTAAATCTTTCACCGTGCTCAGCTCTTTCCAATTAGGTTTTCTTCATTCTTTTTTGTGACAATAGTAGCCATGGTCTTGCACATCTACTACTGGAGGTTCATCCTGTGCAAACTCAGAGCTGCTTCCAACATCAAAGTCTAATTTAATGCCTTGAGGAAGATTTTTTTTTTCTCTTTGAATTTGCATCAGGGAATGAAGATATTCAGCTACAAACAGAAAGATGGTATAAGAGATTATGACAAGATCATCATAAACTTTGACTAATTGATCTGCTGCAGCATCTCACAGGAGCAGGTTCTTTCTCTAATAGTACCTGTTAGTAAAAGTAAGTATTACTTAGGTATATGATATCTTACATTGTGATAACTGGGAATTTACATCAGGCGTTGTTAAGTGTGGAAATCTGACTCATAATAATCGACTTGTGAATACATGGGAAGCTGGTAACAAGGCCAGACTTGGAGCTCTTTTGTTCCTCTTTTCTGTATGTGAGCTGTGATCATTATAAAAACCTGCGTATTGGTCTCCTATCTTTTCAGATTGTATGTTTTTTCCTTTCATATGTATTTCCTGTGAAAACCTTTGCAGTGCTATTACTGAATTCTTTCTTTACCACTCTCTTTTTTCTTCCAGCAGTTCAGTTTTAGGCTGCTTGCATGATTCGTGTGAATTTTTACATGCCATCACTTCTCATCACAGTGGAAGATGATCTGTTTCTGCTGTGATTTAACCTTAATAATGACCCTCTTCACAGCATTGCTTTTCCCAGTTATTCCAACAATAATTCAAATTAGAGCATAGACACAACAGAAAAACACTCTTTCTCAGAAGAAACTCTCTCCTTCTCCTATTATTAATCCGCTTGCAAATTTCAGTTCATATTTACCCTCTATCAGCTGTTGAAGCTTCTTGCCAAGCAGTAGATCTCATTGAAGTTGAGATTGTAAATGCCTTGTTGTTGCAGTGCTGTAAATTAGATGTGGAAAAAAAAAAAGTTCTATAAAAATTGCTCATAAGCCTGAAGGTCTGGTCTTTGAAGACCAATTTGATAACATATTTGGACATATATATCCAAATCATAACTGGGAGCAATTATAAGAAAAAATTGGGTAAATGGCAGCCCTTCTTTCTTGATACAGCATATTAAAGAAGACAGAGGCCTTGCATGAAATTCCATAGGAGTCTGAGGATCAGAAATTTCTGTTCTCTCCTGATACACTTTCTCACACTGTGTGACTTTGGTCAGGTCTTCATTATTCAATAGAATCATAGAATCATAGAATGGCTGGAGTTGGAAGGGACCTTCAAAGGTCATCTAGTCCAACCCCTCTGCAAGAAGCAGGGACATCTCCAACCAGATCAGGTTGCTCAGAGCCTCATCCAGCCTGGCCTTGAACGTTTCCAGCGATGGGGCATCCACCACCTCTCTGGGCAACCTGTTCCAGTGCTCATTGTAAAATTTTTTTTTCTAATATCTAATCTAAACCTCCCTCCTTCTAATTTAAACCCATTACCCCTTGTCCTATCACAACAGGCCCTACTGAACAGCCTGTCCTCATCTTTCCTGTAGGCCCCCTTGAGGTATTGGAAGACCGCTATTAGGTCTCCCCGGAGCCTCCTCTTCTCCAGGCTGAACAGCCCCAACTCTCTCAGCCTGTCCTCATAGGAGAGGTGCTCCAGCCCTCTGATCATCTTCGTGGCCCTCCTTTGGACCCTCTCCAACTGGTCCATGTCCTTCTTATGTCCTTCTTATTTCATACATTCAGAATACAAACATGCTAAATAGAAAGATGCAGTATACTGACAATATTCTTGAACTTCTCTGTTGTTCTCCTTGTGGTTTATACAGAGCAGAATAGCCAAATTTCAGTAAGGGAAAAATACAGTCACAGGAGTAAGAGCATTACTCAGAGCTTCAGAGAACTGATAAGCTGCTATGAGCGTATATTTTCAGGCGAAAGAGAGAAGAATTCCGGTACTGGAAATGCATTAAATGATTCAAACATGTTTTCAAAACAGGAAGCATTAATGATTCATAAATGTTAATCTTTGAACATTAGTGTTTTTTAAGAAGGTTTTTAAGTGAGAGCTGAAATGATAAATCCCCCCCATCACTGAATTAAGACAGGATGTTTTTTTTTTAAATAACTTTAAATGATTGTGCTATTTTGTTTTTTTTTTTTTTTTTGTGCTCTGTTCATGAATGAAATTTAATGACACAGCAATAAATACTCTAATTATCCTTTTGCAGCACAAGTATAGAACTACATGCATGTGTAGATAAAGGAGCACATTCACTGTACCCGTTGTGCCCATGTGATGTATTTGGATGGTAATATCAAATAAGTAGAAATGCTGGATTTGGCTTTTGATATGAATAAATAGTTTCCCCTTATTATTGATATTATCACACTTGATGAGACTGGGAATAGATTATAGCATATTATTGGAAGATGTCCTGTGATCCTGTTAAAACCTTCCAGTTTGCAGCCATACTGTGCCAAGTTTAAATTTAGCAATGTTTTAGATAAAAGCAGTTCTGTCTATGGTATCTTCAGTTGCCATTTGATTTCTGTTTCACTTGGAACTTGTACTTTTAATTTTTTTTTCCACACAGGGTTATTTTTTAAATTAGGATTTGAAGGATTTGTTTGCAATTTCTTTTGTTGTAGGACCTGTAAATATCTCTCAGAGCACAGCTTGAGGAGTATGGGAGGTGGCCAGAACAGCACTGGGGCTAGTTTGGGACTTTATTCATTTCAACTGCAGCAACATTGGTTTAAATACATGTCAAACAGCTGTTGCAGCTTTTCTTATCAAGAACCTTGTTTCAGCCCTGGCTTGGTGTATTTGACATAGATGATTTCGCTGTAGGGTGAGGTGAAGAGACCTGCCTAACTAAGCTATGATGAAGAAAGAAGTATTGCAGCAGGGCAGCTGGCTTCTTCATCTCTCTGAATTAAAATGCTGTATAGAACTTTCCTGAGGCTTCACAGTTGTCTTCTGAATTGTCACAAGGAAGCTTTAAATATGCTTTGACAGGCCAAAGCAATATCCATTGGGCATGAGAGGTTTGCCTGTTGATTAGTAGATATGGGGATGAGAAACCATCATGGAGGTATTTTCTGAAAAGGAAGTGACTGCGATGCTTTCTCCAGACAAGAGAGTTTGTTAAGTGTCAGCTAGAGAAGCAGCTTAGAGGCAACATGGTGGGTGTAAGTGCTGAGACTCTTCGCAGACCAGTACAGCAGCAGTTCAGGCCCCTCAGGCTCATAATTTGCAACTGTTGGACCTAAGACAAACAGAGGCTCTCCATTCATGATTCAGAAGCCAATTACGTGAACAATACTGCAGTCTGGGAAGGAAAACAAGGCTGCCCAGGCCAAAAGACTGATTGCCAAATTGCCCAGGTACCAACATCGTAAAGCTTTGAGAGTGAGGAAAAAATTCGCAGATGCGCAGAAAGATTTACTGTGGGAGGCTATATTTGAGAATTACAGTTACTGTTGGTTTCCTAGTCTGCTTTGTCTACTGTCATTGTGTGCTTTCCTCTTTGCTCTCAGTAATTATACTAATAGTATTGATTTAATCCTTTCAGTCTTCAAAGAGCTGTTTGGATAATAATGACATAATCCTCCTGACCCCCAGAGAGAAAGATAAGCATTATTAAAAATAAGCAGTCCTTCTCCAGAAAGGACAGATTTGGTAGCAGCGTTGAGGGGAAGGGGAAGTTCGTGCCTGACATTGGGGCATGGCATTAGCCCACATTCTGTTTGGAAGAGTAGCTCTTGATAAGGGAGGAGGTGTGGAGTGAAGAAGATGGTGAAGAAGCAGGCCAGGTACAGGCCAAGCCTCAGTGGTATCTTCACAGCCTCAGGCAGCAGTTCACTTGAGGGCTGTGCCACTGGACAGCTCAGAGAATTGTTAGGATTTTCTTATCCTTGCCTTCATGTCTGCTTTCCTCCTCCTATTTTAGTGCCTCCTACTTTTGTCTTGCCTGAAGGTAGATCATATATTTACTGCTGAGACTTGTATGTTTTTGCAGGTTCTGGCATACAGATGCCTTGATCCTGATGAGAATTCAAGATCCAGTTTTGGTGTTGGTGTTCCGTAGACAGATTTTCTCCCTGTGATGCTACTGCAGTCTCTGACTTCCCAGCTGGATGCCAGCCTGGGTTCCTACAAGGTGTTTTGTTCTATCAGCACTGTTTTGTTCTCCCAGTTCTTCCCACCCTGCATGATTTTCCTCAAGGGTGAAAAGATAAAGTGTCAGAAGTAGGGTAAAGAAATATTGGATGCTTATGCTCTCACCTAAAGCTCAGATCCCTAGTGAGTGAGGCTGTTTGTCAGTAGCTTCTTGTTTTATAACTGCTTTATGTTGTGACAAAATTATCTCAGCATCAGGCCGGTTCTTTATTCACTTTACACCGACACTTCAATGTCTCCAGTGATGCAGTGTCAGCCAGCATCAGAGGAGGTATGATCATGCGTCTTTATGCAGTTGAGTGTGACTGTATTTTCTGCATGGAGAAATTAGAAGTTACATACATGTGCGATTACTTGCAGGGCACTGAAGGGAATCTCATATGAGCTCAGTATACGAAGATGCGCATTACATAAAAATGAACTCAAATCAGTCTTACAGACCTCTGTGCTACAGAAAGGTATTCTCATTCCTGGTGTACAGCTGGAGGATCCCTGCTCTCCAGTGATTCGTTTGACATATCTCAGGTACAGAGGAATATCAGTATTGATCTGGGCCATTAAAACATATCATACTTCTGTTATTTTATAAGCAGTAACTGCATACAAGGACAACATAAGAAATTGTAAAATGTATTCCAGTTCAAAAAATTCTCCAGTCTATTGCTTTGCCCAGGGTGACTATTAACAGTTACAGTCACTCCTGTGGCAAGCTGGGGAGATGTGTATGGCTACTAATGCACATATAATACAAAGTGTATCTTCTCAGAAGGCTCTCGCAGCAAACTCAGTGAGGAAACAAATTTCCCAAATTCCCTGCCCTTCCTTTCTTCATTTTCCATGATTAGATTCTGTCTTGAATCTGGTATGTTATGACTAATGACATTTCAATCATTGATTATTATAGCAATATAATGCATCCAGCCAATAAGATTTCATACTGTATATTTCTGCAGCGTGAAAATGTAATTATCCACTGGCTTTCCAGAAATTACTGGCAATATGACTAATGTTTAAAGCTTTTTTTTTATATCTATCTTTCTCCTTCTTGCTTTAGTATAAACCCTCTGTGGAATGAAAGGCACTGGTAATGACTCACTGGACAATGAGGCAGCAGTCTCAGACACTGTAATGTGATGCAGAAATGGTCGTACACTTGCTTTCATAACAGGATTATTCATTCATTCATTAAAAATTAAATACATGTGGGGAACACGTGATGCATTCAAGTTGGCAAATATTGGTGAATACTTTCTTGTAGTTTCTTAAGTCCTTATCATTTTCTATGAGATGAAGTTACTCTAAGTTAAGTCTTGACTTTTTCAGTAGCATTTGCACTTCAGGTTAGTCAATGGTTGCTACTGAAGACAAGTGCTGCTGGCACTCTTAATAGAATGATGGCTGTGGGTTTTTTTTTTTTGTTTTAAGTCTTTGCAATGAGCTTTTATTTAAAATAAAATAATGAAATTTTATATTATTTATCTCTTTTTACCTAAAAGTTGCTGGTTTTTTGATTGTACTGTTACAAGTTGGACAGTTTTTTGAAGTAGGGTTATGCAGAAAAATCAGTGTGCTCCAAAGTCTTGTGATGTAGCTACCTATTTCAGCCTGATAACATTACTGTGAGTTTTTGTTGGTTTGTTTGGGTTTTTTTTTTATTGATATCCCATGCTAGACTGCAGCTGGGAAAGAACTGGTTAGTCAGCGCTGAGTGTGGTACTGTGGAATTAAGTTAAAACAGCTGTGATGGGGCACAGGGAGGCCTGTCTAGTCTAGTCTATGGCTCCTTTGGCTACTATCAGATGCCTATGAAAGAATCTAAAAATAGGGTGAGCATATAGTGGCAGATTGTGACTCAAGATTGTCTTGAGTCAGAGGTGGTATTTTGGAGGTTAATGGCCTTCAGCAGATTCCTTCTTATCTGTATTTGCCTAATCATACTAGGACTTATGTTGGCTTTTGACATCCACAGCAACGTGAGTCTGGGAGTTTCACAGTCTGATGAAACAGCGTATAAAGAATTCTCTCCAATTGGTGATTCTGAATCTGTTGTTAATTTGATGCCACATACTTTTTTTTTTATTTTTAAGAAACAGAGAAGAGTGTTTTTCTTTTCTCTTTTCAGTATGTCACTCATTTTATGGCTCTCCAGCATGTGTCCGCTCAGACAGCTCTTCTCCAGGCTAAAAAAAATTCTCAGTCTGTGTGGTTGTTTCATATAAGAAATCTCTATGTGCTTTGCACCCTTCTTACCACCCTTTTCTGTAACTGTTCTAGTTGTAAGATGCTAACATGAGAACCAGAACTACATGTAATATTCATAAAGTGATTGTGCCATGAATTTATACAGTGACATAATTAGTCTTTCCATTTCTATAACTTTCCTAATAATTGTCAACTTAGGACTTGGTTTTTTTTCCTTCTCGCAATAACTGTCTCCTATTCCCACATTGGTTAGAACTTTATTGACCTGATTTTTATTTTTGTTGATGTAGGGATACCCAAGTGACATGATAAACTTTGAGGTAATGGCATCAGTTACTGTAAAATTTTGCAGAGGTAACCAAGTCATATTTGAGGCCATAAACTTGACGAGCATCAGAAAGAATTTAGAACCTATTTACAGTTCAATGTTCTAACTAATTTCTGTTGTTCATGAGCTGAGTAGCAACTCAGGTTGGTTTTATAGTCCAAATGTAGATAGAGCTGCATTGTATTTGCACACCAGCAGACATACAAGATTTTTATGATTACTTTTCTTTAATTGCAGGTATTTATGAGCCGCCATTTCTTCTACTATTGTGGTGAACCTACTCTGGATGTGAAGATTGCCTTTTGTCAGGTGTGTGTTCCTTACAGGTTAAACAAGGTACAGTATATACTTGTACTTCATTTTTGCAGTTCATGCCATAAAATAAAAAATAGAAGTGAATTTCAGCAGCTTACTGTGAGTAATGTGTTATAAGAATGAGAGTAAATATAAAAATAGAAGAATGCATTGCAAAAATTACTTTTCTATTTATTTTGAGATTTATTTTTAGTTTGCTCTTAATAATTTTTAGTTTTGTTTTGCTAAAACGTGAGTTTTTCTTCAGAGATTTTTTTTTTTAGATACAAATAATAGCAGAATTTGCAGACAAAAACAATGTTGGCTGCACTTCCAATAAACTTAATGATGAATCAAACAATATAAGTGTATGTACACAGATACTTTCACAGAAATATTCAAATTAAAACTATTTATTTTAGCCTCTGTTTTTGTGAGACAGAGCCTTTTACATTGTAGCCTGTGACTACAATTTTCTCCCCTTTAGTCTACTTTTACTAGAAGTGAAGGGAGGGTAATTAATATTGTGGGCTTTGTCTTGTCTCCAGTTCAGTACCTTGTGCTATGCAGGTTCTGGAGTAATAAGACTGAGCTGTAGCCAGTTCTGTATGCCTAGATTACCCTCGAAATTGTTTGGTCACAATGCCTGGAAGTCTACAAGACTGAAGCTAACTTTGTGATGTGGAAGAAAAAGTGTATTCATTTGCATGGTTCTCTTGGTCAGAATAAATTAGTTAACATATATATATGAGTTACAAATCTGTTTTTATGTTTTTCCATCATGAATGAAAGATTACTTTTTTGCCCATTTCTGAACAGTGTTTTGTGTTTGAATTCTGTTTCTTCATACTTTTTAATTTTTTTTGTGAGATCGGACACCAGTAATCTAGCTAGCTGGAGGGACATTGGGAACATTTTTGAGGAATAAGAACAATGCTATTTTCTTAGAAAAGGAGTTAAGATGAACGCTGTTTTTTTTCCCTTGATATTACTCATGGAGTCTAAGTAAGCGAAAGTACAATTCTTAAAAAAAAAAAAGGCTATTACTTGTTTGTGAGCATTTAACACAAAGCTGTGACAGGTGTTGGGAGGTTTGTTTTGTGCTTTTTAACTCAGGAGTACTAAATATTTGTTCTGCTGAGAAGGTTGGCTCTGCACTTAGTAAACCATGAGCTCTAGGATTTATCTTGGCTGTTCAGTTTGATAATCTGTTTAACTGTCTCCTCTGTCCTTTTCTATCTCCTCTTCTCTATGTGCATATGTTTATCTAACTGGCTTAATTCTTCCACTGTTTTTGAGAGAAGAAAGGATTTTGCCAAGCATTGTATTTTTTGACAGAGTTTGCTTGCAAAAAAAAAAGTAAAAAAAAATATTTTGTAACGAGTGCGAAAACCAATTTTTTTGTCAAAGTGTATGAAACAGACCTTATTGATGAAAAAGTTATTTTCATTGTGCAGAATACAGGGTTTTTTTGCATAACTCTGCTTGCCAACTCTCCTCTCCCATTTACTTAGACGAAAGCAGACCTGTACAGAAACATTCCTATTTTACACATGCAGAGGAAAGGTACTCTTAATCCCTTCCTTTTATGTTCAGTGCTCCTTTAGTCCTGGCATCAGTCAGTGCGTGGCTGCGTATAGCCAGTGCTGTCTGTCACTGCAGTCCAGGTTCTTGGTTTAGTGGAAACATGCCGCTGTAATTGTTCATTTGCTGTTACCCTAACTTAAATAAAAGTTGTTCAGAGGCACATACAGAACCAAACATATTGACAATGGTTTTTTAAAAGTATATATGATGAAATCAACAGCATTTTGGATAAATTTTTATCACTGAATGAAACTGATTCATGTTTAATGCCTACAGCAGGTACCCAAAGAAGAGTCGTCCAATAAATACATGCAAGAGATACTATCCTGACATTGCAGGAAACAGGATTCTATCCTTAAACACTTACCCCACAAATACTTTCTCAAGATCTTCAGATCTTCAGATTTGTTTTCCTGAGGATAAATTCTGGTTCAGGCTTCATGTTAATTTGTTCTCTCCATAAAGATAGGCCCTGATCCAAATAACAGTTAAGGACACAGTTAGCATTAAGTACAAGAACAGTCTCTAAATTAAGTGTTTTGTTGCATTATGACCTTAGATGTCATGGATGCTGTTCATTTATATTACACAGGGCAGCATGTGGGTTGTATCTATATCCTGGTAATACTTGGTGGAAGCATCCAGATCTTTATTTAGAAACTATTTAACAGTCTCCAGGTAGTAATACTGTTTATTCCATGCTTATTTATAATACTAATGTGGAAATCAAATGCCCTGTTATTTACTAGTAATTCTTCTGCTCTAAGTGTAAAGTTCATTTGGGAAACTTCTATCTGCTGAAGCAGTAAATCTAAGAGGTTGAGGAACTACTGTTAACAAAAGGTGATGATGTGACAGCAGAATGAACATCATCAGTGAGGGGTGGATACTGCCACTCAGATCTTGAGGTGTCTACAACTGACAAGGATCCCAGTAGCATCTAGACAAGAGATCACAAAAATGTAGCTTTCTGTGAATGTCATTCAACTCAATATTTTTTTCATGTGGTTCAACAAATGCAAAAATCATTTCTACTATATAAGCATGCAACAAAAAGTTGGTTCAATCCTGTCCTGTTGACCTGTTAAGATGAGAGCCTCTAGTGATGATGTACTAGGATATACAACTTATCCAATCAACTGTTGCAATTTTTTGAGAGTCTCTTTTGTGTCTTCTCTTTTTGAGAAGTCCTGCTCCCATTTGGAATTTGTGTATCATTGCGATCTTTCTAAAAAAATATAGAGTTGTGCTGAGGTGTCTTTATAAAGGTACAATATTGAAGAGTACTCCAACGATTGTTAGTACTGTGGGCATATTTCTCTTGTACTAAATATTTTGTAGCTATTTCTCTCTCATGGCCTGAAAGGCATAGCTTTATGTGCTATGAAAGAAAGTGACATATATCTAATTATAGGCTGTTCTTCTTGACACAGAGCTTATGTCACTGAGTATACTAGTTTTATATGATGAAATGCTAGTTCAGCTGGAATAGAATCTTAAGATGTCCAACTTAAGGAAAAAAGAAAAGCCCTTCCTGAGAAATACTCAGTAGTGAGGTAAATATGCCTTCTCGCCCATTTGCAGTATAAAAATACCTAAATCTGGAGTTACTGGACATTGGTAGGCAAATCATGTTCAAAATAGCCATCTTATTTTTTAAGGCTGAGGACATCTGCTTTTCTATCATAATAGAAAGGTAGAACAAGAAGATTTCTTTTTTAGGCTTATAGAATTTCTTCAGACTCCTTTTAGGTCCTTTCTTTAGGACAATCTTATTGAAGTACAGCGTGATGCAGAGCAGTATATTCTGAGCATGACTGGGCATTAAAGTAAGTGCTGGTTTACTTCATTTAGTTTTTCTTTTTTTTTTTTTTTAACCAACAACAAGACCTGTATAGCCTGTCAGAATTTTCAAGTTTTCTAAACTGCACAGGATACCTTTATTTACAATACAAGTCTATCATTTTTTTCTTTACTTGGAGT
This sequence comes from Tetrax tetrax, assembly GCA_009806455.1. Lineage (NCBI taxonomy): Eukaryota > Metazoa > Chordata > Aves > Otidiformes > Otididae > Tetrax > Tetrax tetrax. The sequence continues at coordinate 76,179 of WHYT01014701.1, forward strand.
AGTAGTCTTGAATTTCCTTATCTTTGAAAAACACATCTTTATTATTAAACTTGTATGTCACAGTATTTCCATAGAGCTGCAACAATTAATTTTTTTAACAGGAAAGCAGGACATAGGATTACTGAGATGAGATATCAGGTGCATGGCCATGCATGTCAAAAAAATTTTTAATGTGAATCAGGAATAAATTTACATGCTAATTATTTGGTATGGCATCATCATTACTCTTTATTTCCAAGTTTAAACAATTTAATGTACCAGACAGAATATGTCAGTGTTTTTGTGTACTGGAAATAGAATAATAGAATCACAGAATAGTTTGGGTTGGAAGGGACATTTAAAGGTCATCTAGTCCAACCCCCCTGCAAGAAGCAGGGACATCTCCAACCAGATGAGGTTACTCAGAGCCTCATCCAATCTGGCCTTGAACGTTTCCAGGGATGGGGCATCCACCACCTCTCTGGGCAACCTGTTCCAGTGTTCTACAACCCTCATTGTAAAAAATTTTTTCCTAACGTCTAATCTGAATCTTCCTCCCTCTATTTCAAAACCATTGCATTTGAACACATTACCATTGTCTCCTACCACAAAAGGCCCTACTGAAGAGTTTTCCTCCATCTTTCCTGTAGGCCCCCTTTAGGTACTGGAAGGGCCTCCCCAGAGCCTCCTCTTCTCCAGGCTGAACAGCCCCAATTCTCTCAGCCTGTGCTCATAGGAAAGATGCTCCAGCCCTCTGATTATTTTTGTGGCCCTCCTCTGGACTCCCTCCAACTGGTCCATGTCCTTCTTATGTTGGGGGCTCCAGAACTGGACACAGTACTCCAGGTGGGATCTCATGAGAGCAGAGTACATGGGTAGAATCACCTCCCTCGACCTGCTGGCCACACTCCACTTGATGCAGCCCAGGATACGATTGGCCTTCTAGGTTGCAAGCACGTATTAGAAATGGTGCTGTAGTGATTCCACCAAAAGAAAAACCTTTAAATGAAATTTTAGTTTGCATGTGGAGGGTATTTTTGCAAACTTCTACTCAATTCTTGCTTTAATAAAAAAAAAAACCAAAACAAAACAAAAATATTTTAAAAGCTTTAATTTCTCTCTAGATGTCTTTTTCCCCCTGCATTCTGCTAGCTTGCTTTATTTCCACAGTCATGCTAACCTGCCTTGAACAAAACATGTATAGACTTCCTACATGCAATATGATACTTCATAGTATCAAGAGCTGTCTATTTCTAACAAAAGATGTGATTAAAATATTCAGCTCCTTATAGTCTTTACTTATAAAAAGCTATTGTCTTCACAGAGAATACTGTAATTATATAATTAGATTGAGAAATTAAATTTTAAAAATATTCCATCTGTACTGTTGTTACATGCCTTTTCTTTACCCTTCTTTTTAAAGGAAGCCACGATGTGCCTTGGGGCATAGCATTTCATTTATTTAGTCTTCTTGCTGTTCTGCTTGTGTACTAGAAGAAAGCTTCTTAAACAATACCTAATATTTCAGTGAAATTCCAGTTTCCTAAGAAGTGTAAACCATTTGAAATATATTGTATTATCAATACAGACAATAAATAAAGAGAGGCTGCTAATCTCATCTTGGCTCTCCTGTGCTCTTAACACACTGTGCTTCTATGTTGCCTTCGCTACTGTTGATAAATGGAGTGTACTTTTAATTTCTTAGTGTTTCGATGTTTTGGCCAACTTTTAGTGATCTCATTTATCTTTCCTAATCTTAATTGTATCTTGCTTCTTCCCATGTTATTGCTTCTTTTTCAAATCTAGAGCTGCAGAACAGACTGATTAACACAAACTGCAGCATTTCCTTTCTTCTCATTTCTCTTGCAAGTTAGTTGTTGTGGCTGCTGCCATCACTTTCCTCTGTTTTGGGCACATTTCCACAGTGTGTCTTTGCTAGCTTCTTATCTCTGGAGCTGTGGTTGAATGAGATGTTTCCAAACATCTTTCAGTAGCTTTCTCATCTACTCTTAAATCTTTCTTTCCTGTGACATTTTCCATTTGGATCACTGATTAAGTTTCTCCCATAAAGAAACCTCATTCTCAAGGAAACTTTTCTCTCACTGTTTCCCGATCAGTCTTCTCATCCTTACCCTCTTTGGTACAAGGATCGGGGTTGGATGTTACCTCTGCGTCAGTTTTGAATTCTTCAGGCATTGGAGGAATGAACTGTGAAGATACTCATGTATTGCTCTGCTCTTCGAAGTCTGGACTGGAATGAAGTAGACACCTTTGGGGTCACAGTGACTTCTGAGCTACATCTGATACCACAGTTACAAATTAACTACAAAATTTTTGTGTCTGTAAGAAAAAAGCAATTAATAGTAGTTAAGGCTCAGTGCACAGGTGGAGGACAAGTGAAGAATATTTAAATAGTGCTTTGCTTTGTGTTTTGAGTACATACTGATGAAAAGGAAACAGAAGGCAGTCCTGCTGCTTCTTGTGTAATCAGAACTAGGCAAGAGCTGGTTCTGAAGCTGTTGGGTTTTTGGTTTCTGAGTTAGAAAAAGTTAAATAAGGACAGTGTGTTTAAACAAACCAACCCCCCTCCCCACAGAAAAAAAAACCAACCAAACAAACAACCCATCCAGCACTTAGGAATATTGTACTCCATCTAATAAGTTGTTTTAATATGAGTGTTTTAATATGATGTTTTAAACTAGAATGAACAAACCAAATATAGTAAAAAATGATTAATTGATCAAGGTTGAGTTGTTTGCAAGGATTAGTTGGCTCCTTGAAAGGCTGACTTCATAAAGGAGGGTAGATTGTGTCAGGGGCTAGGAGAAGACTGCTGGAGAGAGATTTTTTTAAAAGGCAGAGAATTAAACTGTTAAATATCCCACTCAAAACTCACTAAAATCAGAAAAACTGAGTGACTAACACAATCCTTACAGGATGGGAATGGGATGGAAGAATTGGGAACTGTCGTGTGATGTGGCTGATAAGATAAAAATCTGTAATACTACACCCAAACACACACACAAGATGAAAAACCTATTTTTTTTTTTGTAGGAGATTTCATCACTGTTTGTGGATGTTGAGTTCAAGGAGAGCCAGAATAAGTGAGAAGTCTGGCTTTATGGTGAGAAAAATACATAATATTTCTGCCATAAATGTGGCGTGTAGAGAATACACAATGAAAAATAATTTAGTAGGCCATTCTATGCAAAACTACTTTGTATTTCTCAAGTGGTTTCTACTGTGGTCATCCAGATTTACACAGCAACACCTGTGACTGTTAAATTCAAAGGAGAGGGTTCAGTAAATGTCTGTTCATCCCAGAATTCTGGTGCTTGAATCTTCTTTGTGCTTTGCAGCTGTAAAGTGGGAGAATAGCCATTAAATTAATGGCTTTGTTGATTTATCACTGACACAGGTGAGTAGGGCTTGCCTGTGTGTACATTTTTGGAGCTGGCATGAAGACTCTGAGGATTTTACCACGCTTCAGAATTTCAATTTGTATGATCTCATTGTCTGACTTTTAAGGTTAAATTTTAGCTTTAAGATATTATTCTTTCACATCCTGAGGGAATTGAAGGCATCTGCCTCTGAAGCGTGCTGTCCTCCATGCCAGTTGCTTTGTCTGAGATGGGATGGAGACAAGGGGGCCCCTGGGGAGCCGTTGTGGTTGCTAGCTCAGAACATCCTCTCTTTTGCATCCTGCTCATCCTTGGGCATTGTGCCAACTGCAAATTAGGAGTCAGCCTTTCAGTCTTCCATCTAATTCTTTTTCTCGCCTGCATTCACACACGTGGAGTCATTTAGTTGTTTTCAGTAGCCTTGAATCATAGCACCCTTAAAAGCTGATGTATTCCTGTAGGTATTTCTGTGTGCAGACAGGGAAGGATACTAATATTGAGGTAAAGTTTCCCCTCAGCCGATGCCTGCTAACAGACTCTGTGACAGCACTCATTGTCTTGGAAATGCAAAGGAGAGCAATTTAGCTTAAACCACCATTAGCATGCTTTGTATTTATAAAAGCTAAGATGTATGAGATACTGAGCTGTAAGAAATTGTGATATTTTAGGCTCATCAATAATAGGAGGAATGGTCTTCACAAACAAAGATCTGTCAGTGAAATACAATGAATATAGTTCTTTCGTGGGGCGGAAATGGACAAATAAAATGGGATAGCAGGAAACAATTCACCTTATAATACGGAAAACATCTTTTTGTTTCTGTTCTGCTCTTTAACCCTCTCTTTTGCTCTCTATGCTGTGAAATAAAAAAAAAAAAAGGAAAAGAATACAACTTGTGCACTTGTGTATGAGGAAGCAAGTTATTTGAATTTCACCAAATTTTAAAATAATTATTCTTTGAAAGCAAAATATATTTTCTCTAAGTATTTAGTAATGGTGAGAGTATCTTTTTCCTTCATCTCAAATGCTTGAGTCTTGATATTTCATTTTCTTTCCTTCTCAATTGTTGGTATATTAAGCAAACATGGCAGATATGGCTACGTGTTTAAATGATGCAACAAGGGTAGCTATGTTTTCAAGCCTGAAAAACTTTTACTTCTCTTACTTTTAAATTTCTCAGTAAATGGTAAAAGAGTGGCATTAGGTGTGTGTTAGAATTTTTCAGTTAGATACTGGAAAGATAAAATAATGGTGTGTGCATTCCTGTGCATGTGAAATGAAAGTTCAGTTCTGGTCAGTGTTGAAGCAATGTAATTCCATTGTCCAAATATTTATGGAAATAAAGAACAAATGGCACTCCAGTGCATACTTTGTCTCTGAGAAATAATCTTTCACCTTACACTAGAGGTCTGAGAAATGTATTTTGTTCAAAGCAAAAAGGATGGAGAAATTTGCTTTAGTTTCACACCTGCAATGTTTACTATTGCTCTGAGGCCCCAGCATTCCAGCTTGCTGAAGTTCATTTAAAGTTCACCAGAAAATGTATTAATTCAATGAAATTAACTTTTCTATACAAGCCCTATGTATATTTCCTATGATATCATAAGAAGTTAGCCTGATTGCCATGTGCATGTATACCCTGCCTTTCCCCAGCTAATTCTTAATGAAGTGCTAATTCCTAGTTTCTTAAGATGTCAATATCAATCGAATTTGAAATAAGTTTTTTGTTTAGGGTGTATACTGGAAATTCCTAGTCCTTTGTTCCTTTCTGCTGTCAGATAATCAAACTTGAGCTTAAGCTACCGATACAGAACTTGTAAGCATTATGCAGTAAACTTGAACCTGAAATAGCTTACATGGTGTAGATGGGGGTGGGGAAAGGGAATATTAACCAATGCCAGGTTTTTGGAAGGGGTTTGAGTGAGTGCTGAGAATGTAACAAAACGAGACTAAAATGTGGTGTGTAGATTTCTTTAAGATCAGCAATGTGGATTTGAAGACTGTGAGAAGAACAGGGTTTGAAACTAAAACTAACATTGATGTGCTCTGTTTAGAGTATGAATTTCCTTGCTAATGGGAAAAGCTTTTTTAGCTTAATTTTAGAGTGAAGCAAAACTGCCATTTCCTTGTCCTTATTTAGGAAGTGGCTGTTGTATCAACTGGGAGATGGTTTGTGACTTGATTATATGTCATCTTGGTTTGATCAAATGTAATTAATCCAATAACGCTGTTAATTCATTGATTTAGAGATTTGATTTAAATTATGATCATGAGAAGGGTGGTTATTCATGTCCTGGTTCTTGTAAAAGCAAGGAGTGCTTTGGGCTTAAGCAGTAGTCTTACTGTGTTTTAATTTTGCTTATTTAGGCTTAGTTAAAAATCAGCAAAATAGAGAGAGTACATTTTTTTGTATTTTCTTTAGCAGTGTGTGTTTAAAGGGAGGAGGCAAATCAGTAAGTAACCTGGAGACTATTTGACCTGTCTACAAAGCTGAAGCATTTGTCACTCAGAGGAGGCATTCTGCTTGGAGTGAACTTCAAACAAGATCAACTTGTCTTGAGTTTTATAAGTAATTCTTGGTGCTGGTATCTTCTATCAAAGCTCCTTATGGCTCACAGATTTTTAAGCAGACTTTAAGAAAAATATTAATATTAATATAAAAATATTAATATAAAAAGAAAAAATCCATTAAAAACAAAACACTACCTTTCCCACTTACACACAGTTAGGAGCGGATTGTTGTAGGAGTAGTCTGTGTTACACAGAGGAGAGCTGCTCATCGGGACACTTCTGACCAGCTCCTCCCAGTTGTGGTCTTCTGTGTCCTGCTGAACATCACTTTAATTACTGCTGAAATGACTGAAGTGATTGCATACATTAATTATCCATATAACTGAGGTACCACAGAGTGGTTATTCTGAGCGGTTTTAATTGATTTTTAAGACATTCCTGGATTTAAAATAACCACGTGCTGGAACTGCAGTGGTTCAGGAATACCACGTAGGCAGCATGGCATTCCTGAGGCCAGCAGTTCACAGGGTCAGTCTAACTGAAAAGCAGGTAATTTTAATGTGTACAGGATTCTAAATGTACAGTAACAAATTGTCTTTTCCCATGTAGCTCCACAGCAGATGATGAACTGTTGGGTAGCTCGGGAGGGAGAGGATGCAAACAATGCAGGCCTGGCTCAGCCAAGCCTTAACACAGTCATCTGGCTTATTTTTAACAGTCGCTGTATCTGTACTTCCAGAGGAGCAGGCTACCAGTCAGGCTCACTAAGGAATGCAATTTTTATGCTGACACTTTATATAACATTGGTTTCAGAGTAACAAGCGTTAATGCTGAATACCGTCTGCATTGTTCTGATAATGACATCAGAAAAAAGCCAGGCAGCAAATGCATTTGTCTAGCCGGAGGGAGCTGTGATTATTTCCTGTCTGTCAGAAGCATATTATTAAAATAAAGCCTCTCAATTCCAGGTCTGGTATGAACAGCTGAGCTAGCCAAATTTTTGCATCTCTCTTCACGTAATGGAAGGAGTTTTAAGACTAAGGCTGCCCAGTGCGAGTCACATGCAGTCCATGTTTCTTCAGATACGAAAAATTCAGACCTCTTTCAGAGTCATTTCACTCTCTCTAAGCTTGAATTTAGCACGGTGTCAGTGTCCATAAATCTCTCACTTTCTCCTTTGCTCTGTGTCTGATTAACAAGTAAATGTAATGTTTCTAATTGCACTTCTGAAATGAGATTTTTAAAATGTTTCAAAGTCTCTAAATGAGGTGGTTAGCATTAACCAATGCTATCCAGTGACAATGGGCGTTCTAGTGAGAAAAGAAAAAGAATATCAATCATCCTAAGGCAAACCTGAGAATCCAAGTTTTCAGCAAGGTCAGTTTTCTGATTTTAATGATCAACTTCGTGGAACACTGGAATGATGTTCTTTTAAACTGAAAAAATATAGAATCATAGAATAGTTAAGGTTGGAAGGGACATTTAAAGGTCATCTAGTCCAAGCCCCCCTGCAAGGAGCAGGGACATCTCCAACCAGATCAGGTTGCTCAGAGCCCCGTCCAACCTGGCCTTGAATGTTTCCAGGGATGGGGCATCCACCACCTCTCTGGGCAACCTGTTCCAGTGTTCTACAACCCTCATTGTAAAAAAAATCCTTCCTTATGTCTAATCTAAATCTCTTTTAGTTTAAAACCATTATCCCATGTCATGTCACAACAGGCCCTCCTGCAGAGTTTCTCCCCCATCTTTCCTGTAGGCCCCCTTTAGGTACTGGAAGGCCACGATAAGGTCTCCCTGGAGCCTCCTCCAGGCTGAACAGCCTGTCGTCATAGGAGAGGTGCTCCAGCCCTCTGATCATCTTCGTGGCCCTCCTCTGGACTCCCTCCAACAGGTTCACATCCTTCTTATGTTGGGGACTCCAGAACTGGACGCAGTACTCCAGGTGGGGTCTCACCAGGGCAGAGTAGAGGGGCAGAATCACCTCCCTCGACCTGCTGGCCACATTTCTTTTGATGCAGCCCGGGATGTGGTTGGCTTTCTGGACTGCAAGCGCGTATTGCTGGCTCATGTTGAGCTTCTCATCAACCAACCGATATTCTCCAAATTGACATTTTCCCCTGCTCCATCAAAATTCAACTTAGCTGTCCATAGTAACATAAAATGACTCATTTTTCACATTTTTTTTTGAGAAAGCAATTTATAATAAAGCAAATAAGAATATTTAGAAGCTGTGTTTGCAAGCTCTGAAAATAAATGCACAGGCAGAGAGAGGCAAGTTTGGGTTTGCTTCTTCTCATAGAAGGCATTTGGAAAATCTTGACTTCCATAAGTGAATTGTCAACTACTTAAGGAAGATCTGTTTCCATATGTTGAACTTTTGCAACCTGCTCACATCATCATGTAGTACAGAATCCTAAATTACAAACACTAAACTCTGATTTTTATCTCAAATTACTGTATACTTTGCTCCATAATTGCCAGGGAACTGAGCTCACTAGTAGTCATAAAATGATTATTATGTAATTTTCTACAAAGTAATTCTACAAATTTGGGTGAGGTTACACTTCTACAGTGCTAGGGTCAGTGCAAGCATAAAAAGTTTACAGTAACCTGTCTTTGTGTCATGAAGATTAGCCTTTGCTTAGAACTAATGCATTTGTCAGGTCACGGGAGCCTAATTCCTATGTCTCATCCCATTTCTGCGCTGATGTAAGTCTTCTCTGGAATCGTTCAAGGCCATGTTGGATGAAGCTCTGAGCAACCTGATCTGGTTGGGGATGTCCCTGCGCCTTGCAGGGGGGTTGGACTGGATGAACTTTGAAGGTCCCTTCCAACCCTAACCATTCTATGATTCAATGATTCTATGATTCTCATTTTAAAATAAGATATTTATTGCAATGCAAATGAAGGCAGAATCAGCATGAACGAATAAGCCAGTAGTCAAAATGCAGCAGTAACAGCAAGCAGAGACAAATAGTTGAGAGAAATAATCATAAGCATCAGCTGGAGAATTCACAAGCTTTCTTTAATCAGTGGCTTTTTATGGTTACTTCCTGGGTGAAAGAGAGTTTGATAGAGTCCTTGAGAGCATTTGAGGATTCATGTAGATCGGTGACAATGAGGCTAAAATAATAATTTATACTGGAAAATTAGACTGACTGTGTTTTATCAGTATTCTGATGTTTTACCAGCCTTGGTTTCTGTGTTTTTTTCCACTCCCTCCCCCTTTCCCTTCTTCTGTACAACAGGGATTTGGGAAACAAGTGGATGTGTCATATATTGCCAAACATTACAACATGAGCAAAAGCAAAGTTGACAACCAGTTCTACAGCGTGGAAGTAGGTGACTCGACCTTCACAGTTCTCAAACGCTACCAGAACTTGAAACCTATTGGCTCTGGGGCTCAGGGAATAGTTTGGTAAGTATCAGCAGTTTCTCTTATGCTTTTAAATAGGATTTGCCTTTTGCATTTCTTCACAGTTTGCTAGCCACAGACATTGTCTAAAATTGCAAAAATAACAGTCAGGCAACAGACATCCTGAGGCAGAAAGAGTCTAGTGGTTTGCTAATAAATTCTTCTGCTGGTGAGAATGATAGCACTAGATTTGTTTTTCCACATAGCAAAATGTAACTAGCAGGAAAGTGGGAGAAAGATCTTATCATAATTGACAACTGTGGCACTATTTCCAGAGGCAGTGCAAATAATATCCCAAGTAAACTCTGTCATTTTAGTCTTTGTACAGTAAAAGTCACTGAGAGCAATATAGAAACTTGTCACATCCCATAGCATTCTCAAGTATTCAGAAAGGAAGCCTTTCAAATCAAGGTAACTGCTAATGTTTCCTTTATTTCTTAAAAAAAAAAGACATTGCAGCGATGTAATAATGCAAACAAAAGACACAAATTCAGTAGCTCTCCTAAATAATACAAAAGGGTTACGGAATTTGAAATTATTGTGTTCGAAGAGGCTACATTTTTAGAGAAGGCTTTTAAATTTCAGCGGCTTGTATTTAAATGTCTCTGTGCAGGCATTTGTCACTTGTTTGATTATAGGGCATTAAGGTAGCTAACAAAATTTTATATCTATAACTTGATCAGAGATGAAGTCTAATTCCATCTGTCATCTTTATCAGTGCTCTTTTCTGACTTTGATGTAGTGTGCGTTACCTTACAGTTGCAGGTAGTGGTAGAGCAACATGTTCCTTTAATCTAGGGGCAAGTGGGCTTCCATGGGTCATTGGCATTGGCAGTTGACAGTGTAACAACAATTAGCAATGCATCATTAGGTCTCAGTCTGTCACTTCCAGTGTTTAATATACTTTGAGGCTTCACAAATCCAAAGATTGATCTAAATGATCAAGTACTTTCATATCTTAAATACAAAAGGGCTAAAGGTTAGTTTAAAATCAGCTTTGGGAACAAAACATACTTTCTGTTAAGTACTATTAATGTTTGTTTTGTACTATTTGTCCAATTCCATATATAGCAACTGTCGTAGTTCAGCCCCGATCTGGACCAGACTACGCAGTCTCTCTCTCACTCCCCCCACCCTCCGAGAGAATAGGGAGAGATAATTTAAGAAAAGAGAGATAATTTAAGAAAAAACGACTCGAGGTTCGAGATAAGGACAGGGAGAAATCCTTACCGTCACAGGCAAAAACAGACTCGACTTGGGGAAAAACTATTCATTTATTACTACAACTAGCAGAATAATGAGACAGAGAAACAAGATAACCTCCTCCACCCCTCCCACTTCCCGAGCTTAACATTATCTACCTTCCCCCCGAGCGGCACAGGGGGGAAGAGGGAATGGGGGTTGCGGTCAGTCCATTATGCGTTGTTTTACGCCGCTGCTTCACAGTCGGGGGAAGAACTCCTCACATCCCTCCCCTGCTCCAGTGTGGGGTCCCACCCATACGCCACAGTCCTTCATTAAACTGCTCCGGCGTAGGTTATCTCTTCCACGGAGTTCAGTCTCTCCAGAACGGCTGTCCCAGCGGGCCCTCCACGGGCCACAGCCACATTCAGGCATCCACCTCCCCCGGTGCGGGGTCCTTCACGGGCTCCAAGCTCCAAGTGGATCTCTGCTCCTCCGCGGACCTCCATGGGCTGCAGGGGGACAACCTGCTCCACCATGGTCGTCACCACAGGCTGCAGGGGAATCTTGGCCAGGAGCCGCATTACTCCTCCCCGTCTTTCACTGACCTTGGTGTTTGCAGCTGTTTCGCTCACAAGAAAAGTTCATTCTTCACAACAGGCTGGCAGAAGCCTCTCAGGATCTCTTCACCTTATTCATCCCATCTTCTCTCCTCTCCACCTCTTGCAGCCAGGCCGGGCTGAGTTGGGCCCAGTCGGCCGCCTGGCGAGAGGCCAGAGGGTGAGGCCTGCAAGGCCCATGAGGCCTGCGCCTCCCCCTCTGGGCCTCTGCCCTTGCTCAGCTTCGTCACATCTTCTCTTTTTTTTTTTTTTTTCCTGTTTTCCCCTTCTTAAATACGTTATCGCAGAGGCGCTATCATGGGACATTCTGCTCCCAATCAGCTTGGCCTTGGCCAGCAGTGGGTCCGCCCTAGGCCCGGTCGAGTCCACTGAACAAAGGGGAGCGACTTCTAGCAGTTTCCTACAGAAGCTACCACCTTAGGCCCCCCTCACTGAGCAAAACCACAACACAACAAATGTTTTTTCTACCTACTTACTATCTTATCTTTCTTTTAGAGGAAAATCAGATTTTGTTGAATCTCTCTGCAACTGAATTGCTGTAATGGTCAATTATGAGCAGTGAAAAAACATAGAAGTTAAGCTAAATAAAATCAGTAACATCCTCTGAATTTGTCTTTCATACTAAGCGTTGACAGGCAAAAATTTAGAATGCTTTAGGAAATAAAATCTAGTCAGAAAACAAGTAAGTTCAAGTGAAAGTTAACACAAATCCTTGCTCTGAAATGGCTGAGCAACATGGAGAGGCTATAAAAGGGCTTTTACATTTTGATGATATGGATATAGAAGTATTACATGGTAGATAGGGAGGATAATGAGCATTTTTGCTTAGTACATGTTACATTGTAATCTGCCTGTCATAAGGCACAATTTACTAGAAGCACATTAGCAAACTACGAGCAAACCATGAAGAATCAATGGTGAAGTGATAAATTAATGAACAAAATAATGTATATATAGTTTAGCCTAAGGGAAGACAATGCATGTTTAAAAAACCCTTCAGTTGTTTAAGTTTCTAGTTGCATAATAGTAATTATATAGTAATAGTAAGAAGTTTACATAGTTTCTACTGTAGAAAATTACAGTATTTAGAAACTATGGGTATTTTGATGGATATTCAGTTGCACCTAGAAAAAGCAGATTAATTTAAGGGACAAAAGTATACTGAAAACCTATCAATTTGTGGAGTGCTGCTGGCTCTGGTGGGGGAGGCATTTTGCCCTGCTCATCTTGTTCTTTTGCAAAGAATAACTGTAAGAAGTGCCTCTGTGAAAAAGTGAGAAAAACCTAGGTCGTAGTTTCTTTTAGAACCTGTGGTTCTGTTTATGCGTAGTGTTCCAGAAGCGTAACAGATCTGGGATGCAATTCTGTCTCTTAGTGCCAGAAGTAGCAGTGTAGGGAGCTGCATGATTTCTGATTGCTCCCTCTACGAAGGGCAGACACGGGTAGGATAGCTCAGAGGGATTTAGGCTCAGACTTCTCATGGCATGTGCAATTTCTGGATTTTCCTTCCAAACAATTGTAGGTTAAAGGATACTTACTACCTGTTGTCTTGCTGGAGTGAGTGACTACCCAGCTACTAAAGACAGCATTATTTCCTGGTGAGATCTGAAAGAGCTGAGCTGCTGATGACTTTTCTGCTTTGTCTTGTACTTGGCCACACAACTGTAATTCCCACATCTTGAGAAAAAGGGGCCTATTTAATAATAGATTTTTCAATAATTTGACATCAAATCTCTCAGTACCAATCAGGTGCAAGATTCTCCATGCCAAGCACTAACTTCAGGACCAAACTCCACTTGCTAGCAACAGCTTCCCTCTTAACTTGGATGTGGGACCCCGCATGCCCAGCAGGCTGGCTGCCTGAGCGCCTTGCCAGATAGACTTGGACAGGCAAACTGTCTGCAGCCCAAGAGGTGATTCTAGAGGCAGAGGGAGATGGAGGAGAGATGTTTTTCAGACTGCTCGGGAACATGGTGTTGAAGGGTTCCCAGGCAAAACCACAGAGTACTGAAATCTTTCTATAAATATATGTCAACATAAGCAGGAGAATTTCAGTGGAACAGAAGCAGGCATGGGAAGCAGGGCTTATGGTTAGGAAAGAATTTGGGACTTGATTTCACTTGATTATTCTGAAAATTACATCAAAGACAAAATCATTTTCTTGATATGGAAGCATTAAAGTAAAGATATTAAGCTCTTTGGGGGATGATAATTTATTAATTTATGTGAAAAAGAGGAAGCCATATGGTGTGAGTGTTAGTTATAATTGTCATTGTGCCCATGTAAAATAATTATAAACTCAGTGAGAAAGGGGTATTGGCTGTAGACGTAGTGCATTCAGTATCTTCAGAAATTAATTGTGGGAGCTTTCAGTGGGATTTGTGTTAACTGTATTCACAAAATTATTTTTGCTAGCAGGAAGAAAGAAAAAGCTGCTTGGAATCTCTTGGAATCTCTTGAGTAGTGAAGTTCCTCCTCACTCTGCAAAAACTACTCTTAATTTAAGTGTAGGCTGTTTGCTCACTGTACATCTCACTGACATCTGTGAGAGAGACTATATAGGGTGTGTTTGCTTAAAATTATCCTGTTGTTATAGGCATGATGACAATGGGACATAGCTGAAACAGAGCTTGTAATTTATTAGACCAAGCTGCAGTTTTTAAATCTAGGCAGGCTTTTAACCACACTAGTTGATCTTCAAGTCTGTGATAGAAACAGAAAACATCAACGGTAAAATTAGTTGAGAATAGTTTTATGAGTTTAATTAGACATATGCCACTTAAACTACTGCGAGAAGAGGTGGTTGATACCCTTCTGCAATGTTAGAAGTTGATGACTACCTTATTTTACAAGGGGGAAAGAGAGAGACAGGTCACTTTCAGCTTGCGGGTATGGATGATTTAGATGAGAATGGAGAGAGAAAAATTCTCATGTTCCATAAAATCAACAGAAATATGCTGATGTTGGAGTGGGTGTTTCTTTGTGTTTTAAATGAATCATTTTTGCCTGGAAGCAAGGCAATTGATCTGTAGGTTTTCTGCTGTGGTTTGCAAGCTATCATTTTTTATATTGCCTGTGATATTTTTGATACTGCCTGTGATGCCTAGAAGAATGATGTGGTATAGGAATATTTCAAAAGCAATTTGAAGGCACTACGATAGGTTTTGAATTTATGATGGAAGCAAGGGTGAAGTCCAGTTTTCCATGGCAGGTAGTGAAGACATCACTTACAGGCTTGAAGATGCAAGTAGTTAAAATCTTAGAAGCAGCTTATGAAGACATTTGGCCTGGTTTATATCCACATTGGTGCCTATACCGGTGTGCATTATCAGGAGAAAATGTTAGCTTTGAAGACAAAGTTGTCTACATGAGTATCAAATAGATGAGTCTGATGATGTCTTTCAGCTGAAATCCTGAATGTTTATCTTGCTCTTTTCTGAAGAGTGAAGACAGGCTTTCATGCTGTATGATGTTGGGATGTGGTCTAATGACATGTCAACTGGACCAGGGGAGTGTTACCTTGGAAGTGCTTTATGCTATCTAGTTTATGAAAGAGGTTTTTATTTCCTGGAGTAGTATTTGGGGAGAGGAGTATGGGAGCAGGATTGATGGTTTGAGGATAGTTTTGAAGACTCCTGGTAGCTCTTCAGTGAATGCATTATAAATTTAGAAAAGTATCTCATCTGCAAATATAGAGGAGATTATAAATGTATTCTTGAAGTAGTAATTTGGGGAATTTGTTGTGGTTTTTTTTTTCTTGGAATTAGTGATTTGATAATACCTTTGAGCCTAAATATGAAGGAGATCGTAGAGTCTTTTTGTGTTCCCTGTAAACGGGTAGAGTCAGCAAGTCAACTAATGGCTTGCTAGGTTGAGTGTAAAGCTCTAAAGCAGTATTGCATTGAGAATAATGATAAAAGCCATTGAAAAGAGGAGCTGACACTTCTGAGCATAATCAATTCTGACCCCACACTGATCGAAGAAGAATAGTCTATGCTTTTGCTATGGTGCAATGAAAAAGAGACAGAAAATAGTGGACCTTTCGGCGTCTTACAGTTAATGCACAACCTTATTTGTATTGGTTAGCTGGACATTGATGTATTAAAGTTCTTGAGAAATCAATATATTTCTCCATCACGACTCTAGTATCCCAGTAATATTATTTTGGTTTCTTTGTGCCACTGAACTGAAATACTGTATTCCTCGATAGAGGTCAACGTTTCTGCTTGTATAAACTGGCATAGTTCCATTGGTGTTCTGACTACAGGACAGACCACTGATTTTCCTCGGAAGATGAGAACAAAGAATACATGTCATTCAGAGGAAAAATTAAGTGAACCATGTACTACCCAGATATGCCTAAAATTTCAGTAGCCCTGAAGGGTGTGGCAGTGTTAATTTTGCCAGTCCCATCTCTCCTGTAAAAAAAGTACTGAGCATATGTTGTGAGTTCAGTTACTTGCATTTCAGTTACACAGTCACATCTAGCAGACTTCTTGTGCTTAACATTCTGCTGGCTGGCATTGCAGATTTATCCTGTTTTGTGAAAGATTCTCCAAATTGTATCCATTAGTTCAGCTTGTGTTCTCTTTCTCATGCTGTTGTGTGCTTTGCTGATGTGCTTTGACACTCTGCTCCTGAGGAGGTTTTTGACGACAACCTTTAGAAAGTTTTACAGGTGTTTTGTATGAGAGTAATGTAGAAAATAGCTGTCAGTCTGTGCTGTGAACTATTACTGTACTGTTAGTGAAAAATGCATGTCAATTTAAAAAAAATTCTCTGATGTTTCCTAGTGCTAATGTAAATCTTGTACGATGGCAATACATGATAAGATTTTTTTTTTTTTTTTCCCTCCTGAGAAGTGGTTTAAACGATTGCCAGAATTTTTTTTCACTTTGGGAAGTTCTTACATGTTGAAATACTGTAAGTAAACTCACAGCAAGCCTCAAGCCTCATTCATTTGCACATTGCAGAATTTTTCTCCAACTACCAATTTGCATTCACATTGTAGTATTCTTTGGATTTTCTAGTGTGTTGTTGCTCTGAAATGCCAAAAATTTAATTGCATGTATTCAGTTAGCTATTGATCACCATCTGATGTACATCTGGAACAGCACATTCTGGTTTGCTGTTCTGATATATCTATGCCTTCGTTCTTCAGAAATACAGCAAATTTCCCAATTGTATTCGGAATCTGGACCACCGGCATGTGAATTTTAAGGTACTGAGAGACGCCCAGTGGGAACAGCAAAGACAGTATCTCTGTGGATTTGAGCTCCAGAATATTGAGTGAAGGTGGCTATCTAAGTTGGTCAGATTTTTGTTTCTTAAGGTGATGTTATTAGAATTTGCATAGTAACACGTATTCAGAGATAGTTTGCTTGGATATGGGGTGAGAGGAGGAGGCAATGTCTTGCAATGCTCTTGCTAATGACTCAACAAAGAACTTAGTTTGGATGTGGAGGAAACTGCTGTCAGGATCATAGAGAGCAGCTGCCATATGTCAAGCTATACATAACACATCTGAAAAATTAGATGGGTTAATTGTCTTTAAGAGTAAACAGCTTCTATTCCACATTTGCTTGGATTCTTACAACTTCTTCTATGTAAGTTTCATTAATGGAAGTTGGAAAGAAGCAAAAAAATGATATATAGGAAGTGGCACTGCATGAGGCACCTGAGGCAAGATGAAGACTCATTTTTATATGACCAGGGTACCTGACATTCAATGTTTGAGCAAGAATTATTGTTGTATCTTTGTTTTTATAAGTCTGACATGTAATTATTTTACAAAAAAAAAAATTTTTGTAATGTTATTTTTCTGCATAACTGCAGAGATTCCTGGTAGGCAAGAAGTGACCACATATTTAATGTTTGTTGTCTTGTGTTTCATTTCTCTTTGCTAGTACATAGAAATCTAAAATGTAACTTAGGTTCTGGTAGTCACAAATAATATGTAATAAAACATGCCACAGTATGCTTTCTTAGCAAAGACATCAGAGTCTCTGTCTCTAAAATACTCAGACTGCCTGTATTTTTGACTCTGTACTTTTTTCTTCTTGAAGAATCTGTATAGCTTCCATGACTACAATCTATTCCAAAATTTCTATCTGCAAGTTTATGGAAAAAAATGTAAGTAAGTTGGTGTAGAAAATGTCTCTGGGCAACCTGCTTTTCTGAACCCTGTCAGCAATACTCACTTTCTTGGTCATTAACTACAGTATTGTAAAGGCACTGCCAGGCTCCTTTGAGAGCATTGATGCCCAGGATTTTCAGTTGGATCAGTACAGCTCCCAGGTATAGAGCAAGGTTGTTCATAGTCATGACTGGATAAGCATCTCTGATCCTGTTAGAGCCATTCAAAAATTTATCAGCTATTTGTAAATTCTGTGGCTGCAGAGAAGTAACTAATGTTTGTTAACCTAGGCTCTTTCTGTGTTGGCTGATTAAAAACTTAATTTAATTTACACCTTTTGCTGTCAGGCAGGAACATTTTGTAACTCCCTTTACAGATGTCAGGCACCTATCTGCTCCTGCCCTGTCAAAACCTTTCCTTTGGTCACTGCTAGATTTCCCTTTTCTCACATATTCTGTCTCCCTCCTATGCTGTGACACACTGGGCAGATTTTTTTTCAAGACTTTCCTTGCTTCTCCTGTTGTCAGGTTGTCTGCCTGGAATTCAGTCAAAGGCAAACTCCAGTTCAAGGAAGAAATCAGGGTTGGAATTCACTACTGTCAGTGCACTGCAGCCCTTCCTTAACTGAGTTCAGACTTATCCTTTTATTTCATACACTTGAAGTCCTGTCACTGCTGAAATGAAGGCTGTTGCATTATCATAACTGATTACAATGTGTTTAACATGAGAGGAATTGCACTAAACACTTTGGTTCCCTCTTAGGGACAAGGGGTTTTTCCTGTGATAGGAGAATAGCTGTGACCATATGGAATCAGAGAGGTAGGGCTATAGGATGGAACATCTGAATAAAAGGGCAGGTATCAAAACAAAGAAACAATGGAAACAGAAATAGAAAAACTAGAGCCAGTTTGGAAGGAAATGCAGCTCATATAGTTCAGTTTGCTTTGTTAGCATGTATTGTTGATATTTATTCTCTGATATTAATGTGGTCTACAGGCTTTCAGGGTTAACCTTTTTACGTTGACTTTTTATTCCTTTAGTGATTACCACATTGCAAATGATGACTTGCTGACAACACATTTTTAGTGTTTGGTGGAATTTTGATTTTTTAATCAGTTGAAAAATGCAGCAAGAAAGGTTCTGAAATAATGTTTCTTTTTCTCCAAACTGACAGCTTTTGTTCTGTTTGTCAGGCAAGCTAGCAAGTCTTTTTAAATTACAACTGTGAGGTGGCTATGGAAGATAGTAGCTCCTTTCTATTTTGGTTTGTAAATCCAAAAATAACATTTATCATGTGACTAACAGTTCGAATGTGCTAGGTACTCAACTTTTGCCAGGTGCACAGACCCTGCCTCGGTATCCATATCTCCCTAGTTTTGCGCTTTGCTGTTAAATGAGGAAAGTGGACTTTTTCTGGCTTTGCTGCTTAACACAGCTTGAAAACTGTTCAAAGTTTATATACCCTGCTGACAGTTCAGAGAGCCGAATGTGAGATCTCTTTGCCAGATTCAGTGTCGTATGCCCATTCTCTAAATGCTGGGTAAATATTTACTCAGTGTGGTTTAATTAAAAATCATGCTTTAACTTCCTTTGCCCATGTACTTTCTGCTGCTGAATATTGATAGGCAGCCCTAGCTCTAATCTGTTTTTCAAATTTTAACCTTGTTCTGGCTTCAATAAATCCTTGAGCATACAAAGAGTGAGTAGTATAGCGTATTTTGGAAGATTGTCATTTCTTAGATGTCACACATACAAGGGAAAGCATTTTGTTCTAGACCCCTTTTAAAGCAGAATGAAAAAAAAACCACTTGACTTCTTTCACTAATCAGGTTGAATTTCCTAGGCTGGCAGTTAACAAAAATTATTGTCAGCTGGCAGAATATATAGTGAGTTAGTGACAAGAGAAATGTGCAGAACCAGAAAGTACTGGTTTTGCGGTTCTGTTCAGAAAAGCATTCTACAACCGAGTCACTTTCAGAGCCAAGTATAAAGAATTAGCAGAGTATTCACTGATGAGAAGTATGTCAACATACTTTATATTCAGTATCCTCAAGAATATTTTAGTCCCCAGGCAAACTAACATGGCACTCATTATGAGAGGCATGCCAGGCAATGTATGAACAGAGTAGCTGTTTCCACATTGCCTTTCCCACCATATCCCTGCACCGTCTTTGTGAGTGAGAATGGATATGTAAAATGAGTTTATCTTACATCAATATACAGAACTGGATTTTGCTTGCCATAAATTTATTAAATATATGAAAGTATGTGCACACTAAACGGTGGGCCTGATTTTCTAAGAGTTTTCTTTGAAAAGCAACCTCTCTTTCCTGATTAAACACTGAAATGTCAAATAGAGCCACACATTTTGAACTTTTGTCTTAAAATCATCCACTTTTCATAGTACATCTTTGAAGTTTAAGTAAGTGCTACAGAATTCACTATATGATCTTGACAGCAATGTTAAACTCTTATTCAAGAACTAGGATGATAATCCCAAATGATTCAAGCACTGCTCTCCTCTCGTGTTACTTCATTCCAACACGCGATAAGATACTACGTGTTGAATATTTGGCAGAAGAGTTACCTTGCTTTGGCTGCAACGTTCCCAAAGGCTCAAAGACAAGACCTGCTCCCATTTAAAATGCACTGAGGTGACAGCTTAGTTTGACCTTTCTTTGTCTTTGCTGCTAAGGTTTCATATCATCTTGGCATGTGAAAGGGCTCCAAAGGGCACCTTGCTGGCAAGATATTTGCTGTGGCAGGATGCCCGTGTTTGACTCCTCTACTGCACTTCAGCACATGCAGTCTTTGGTGCTCCATGCAGTGAAGGAAAGGAACATTTTGAGCTGAATCGATAATCTCTGCTGTGAGGGAGAAGCTCACAGAAGGTCTTGGAGGCTGATTTATTTATTCTGTGAAACATCCATGGCGATAGTAAAAAAGTAAATTATGACTTGAGTTGCAGTTGGGGAGGCAGCTTGATTGTATTTCCTAGTCCAGCTGTTACCAGCTGATTACAAGAACCTGTGAGCTGATGGAAACTCAGAACAAATAGCTGAAACTGTATATGGCAACAGGAAAAGTGCAGCAGTCATCCATTATGAAACTGTATTGGTCTCCTTAAGCATCAGTTCTGAATATTGTCTCAGAGGTCACAAATTTCTCTACATTTTGAGGAAAAATAGACCTGATCTGGAGTGTAGAGTAGCCTGAGAACAGATCTGTAACTCTTAATTAGGGTCACATTGGTTCTTTTCTGGGTTTTCAGCACACAGGGTCGGTTCCAAACCTAATAAGAACATCAAAAGGCTCTTGTTCATTACAGTGGCCTTTGATTTGCACTGTTTGGGGGAAACTGTTTCTGCATGTTGGTGCATGTCTGGAATTCTTTTACTTTAGACCATTTTCATGGAAAACATTCTCTATTTTTAAAGATACTTTCTGCTGAGAAGTTTTCTCTCTAAAAATAATGGGTTTTTTTTCTCTTTAAAAGTAATTATTGAAGAGAGGAATATACACTGTTTGTAAATAGAAATGTATCAATGTTTGCCTTTAGAAACTCAGAAGTTACATGTCAAAAGGAAAAATAAAAAGTAAGAATGAGAAGGTCTAATTTCATTGTAAAATTTGGACTGATAAGTGAGATCAACGTAAGAAACAAGCAAACAAAAACCACAAAAAAACTCCTACCAGAATACATTTTAAAATTTACTTAAAGTAAAAGAACTTTTTCACTCTTTTTTTTTTTTTTTTGTTAGAGTGCTTCCCTGAAATGGAACCTTAATAAAAAGGAGAAAAAAAGCACTTAAAATATTTTATGGTTAAAGTTTCATAACCATTTTTACAGAAATTTTTCTTGATTCAGGAAAAAGAGATTTGATTCTTGTCATTCCTAAAAATGACTTCTTCAGAAAGGGCAGTGGTGATAGTTATCTGTAACTGAGGGCAGGGAGTTTTTCAGAGAAATTACTGTGAAAAGGCCTTTTACATACATCCATCTGTGCTTTTCTTTTTATGTATATATGTATATACATTTAGATGTGTATCTGTGTGTATATATAGAACATGTTCTGCTCCATATATCGGTGGTAATTGTTGAGGATGGGCTATCGTTAGCGTTCTTGTTAAACGTCATTTTCAAGGTCACCATTTCTCTCCACTGGTGGAGATCTCAGCACTAAATAACCAGCATATTTCAACTACATAGATCAGTGCTTTGTTTAACAAGATCAGTTTCAGCTTTCTTCCCTCTTGTTGTGCTGGGATGAAGGAAATGAGGCAAAATGCTAATATCAGTGGCAAAGCTACCTTGCTTAGAAGGATCAAGTAATGCAGATATAAATAGCAGTGATTAGTAATAAACGGAGTTGCAGCTGCAGTATTTCTGGAGGAAGGCAAAGGTGACTGGAGTTTGTCACGTTAGAAAGTAGGTGTAAGTTAAGTAGCTTTTCAGAAAGATTTTAATACCGTATTTGTCACTATATATATATATGTAGTCACAGGCTAGTGAAACATTTAGTGTCCCTTGGATTTGTACAATGTCCGTGAAGAGACTTTCTTAATAATGAAAGCTGTTTGCTGAGGCTGCCGAGAGTCTCCGTTTCACAGCCTGCCCCAGGAGGCTGGGAGCTTCCCTTCCTGTGTCAGGTTTCCATTCCGTCATCTGAGAGCTAACAAGAGTACTTTAATGAAGTAGTGGCTTGAGAAAGGGGCATCACCTTGAAAAGAACGTGTGTGCCCCATCCGAAGAATCTTGAAACTAAAGACTATCAAAAATAGCCATTTGTTATCCTAGGAACCCACTTCTAAGAGTCAATTTTTAAAATATATGTTTTCTGTGGTTTTGATAGTCTGCTCTGGGGTAGAATATAATGCAAGTAATAAATGTTAAGTTTAATTGTTGATTGAAAGAGTTATTCCTGCACAAGAAGAATAATTTTAAGTATTTCCTTGGTAAGTGTCTATTGAAATAGAAACTTGGACATGAAACTAGAATGCTTTTCGTTGCTTTTTGAAATAGGTGTAAGAATGAATGCCTGGTCCTTCAAGTCTATGATAACAGAGCATTGTTCATTGATCATTGCAGTCTGAACTCACACGCAATATTAGTGGTAAATGATGATCTGGGTTTGTGTAAATCTGACTAGAATTATTTTAATCTATTTCCTTTTCTTTTTCCTGCTGAAGTCAGCAAAGAGGCTTGTTAAATAGCTGTAATTACATATATTTCTTGTTAGTCATGAATTTATGTTTGCATCTAGCTAAAAATTTTATCTCTGCTAAATAGGTCTGATAGGTTTGTTTCAAATTATTTACAGTTTAAAAAGACATTTTTAACACTAACATTTACCTTGCCAAACTAGCCATAAACAGAATTTATAAGGAAAGAGTTTATTTACCATTTTCTGGCTGTACAGCTGCCAGAGATATAGTAGTAAACTTGAAGATTTTTCTGAGCTCATGTTGCAGTAGAACTATAATTTCATTACAAGACCAGAGGTGAGTTACAGTCTTTGTTATAAAAATGGGACAAGTATATAAATTAAAAAAATAAATTCATAGTTAAGCATGAGGTGAGTTTCCAGAAAAAGAAGCACAGGCTTTTAGAAGCAAGCCCAGTCTCTTGTTGGAGATCTTGAAATTGACTTTCACGCTCAGCCTTTTCCTAGGAGTTCGCAGACACTCATTACTCTCTCTCTCTTATTCCTGCTCCCTTGAGTCACCTGTTTATACAGCCACTCTTCTGCCAGTGACTGAAGTTTGTCTTAAGAAGGCTGATATATCATCAATACTAACCTTGGTGTTCCAAGGTAAGGATTTTGTGTAGCAAGCACCAGAGAGAGAACCTACATGTGGTATCTGTAATTTCATTGTAGTAAAATGCATAGTTGGCTGTCTGTAAACAAAAGCTTCTCTCTGGTGAATAGGAAGAAACATCAGTGCTATTAATTCACTCAGTGCAATGAATTTACGTATTGACTTCCTGAAGTAGCTGGACACCTTCCATTTGATAGAAGACAATGATAGAGCTGCAGTCAAGGTACTTGGATCTCAAAGTAAATATCCCTGTACAAAGGATTACTTTAGTTGTTTTATTTTCCTCCATGGTATGTAAAGGACAGGGAATAGATCATAAAAGCCAAAGGCTTAAGCCACGTTCAGTATTCTGGTTTTAAATTGATGCTTTTTATCTCTTGCTTTGATGAAGAGAGAAAAGTCAGAAAAGTAAATGGAGATCAGAAATTGGAGAAAATTTTTGCCCATACAAACTTTCAGTTTTACTGTTTTCTAAGTCCTAGTCAATGATTTTATGATGTAACTAATGAGGATAAAATGTGAGAAGATAAAAGACTATTAAAATAATTCAAAATACTCTTACATAGCTCAGATGAGTCTCATGTAGGCTTTTCTTCTTAGAAGCTGGGTGATCAAGTAATACGGATTAGCTGAGAGATTTGTCTTGGAAGCATATTTGCAATATATGTCCATGAAGGATAAAGACAAAACATTTAACTGTTGAAAGGTCCTGTTTTTAAAATCCTTTGGCTTTGCATTTTGTTTATTTAATACTTCCTTAATGGAATTAAGGGATATTTTAGTTGTGGCCTTTATGATACCCTGTTGTGACTGAACTAAATGAGAATGAAAGACACAGTTCTGACAGTTGCTATGGGAGGTTTGCTTTCTGCTACGCACTATTAGGCTATAATCATACATCTTGTTCCTCCTAACATAAGGTTTAGTTGAAGTCAGGTCAGACTGGATGTTTGATAGCCTTATCACCCAAGCTGCTATATATGTGCTTTAACTAGTGAGTGCAATATCTTTGTCTCTGCATGTGCCTAGCATTATATTAGCTGGGTCAAAACAGTTATATGCCTTATTAATTAATGAAAGAAGAAAGAATTGTTACTATATGACACAACAGATGATGTTGGAGAGTGCCTGGTCCAACTCACATGTTTAAAGCAGAGTCAACTACAGCAGGTTGCTCAGGACACTGGAAGAGTCTGGCTCCATGTTCATTACTCCTCCAAGCAGATATTTAAGAATAGTGGTAAGATTCCCCCAAAGCCTTCTCTTCTCCAGGCTAAAGAACTCCAACTCACTCAGCCTCTCACCATATGACAGAGGCCCTCATCATCTTCATGGCTCCTCAGTGAAATTGCTCCATTACCTCTCTACCTTTCTTATACTGGAGAGCCCGGAGCTGGAGCCAGCACTTCAGATATGGCTTTAGCACTGAGTACAGTGGAAGGATCACTTCCCTTGATCTGCCTACACACAGCCCGGGATGCTCTTGTCCTTCTTTGCTGTGAGGGCACATTGCTGGCTCATGTTCAGCTTGTCCACCAGGACGCCCAAGTCCTTCTCTGCAAAGCTGCTTTCCAGACTGTCAGCCCCCAAGCATGTAATGGTGCCTGGAGTTATTCCTCCCCAGAAGCAGTACTTGGGATTTCTCAGTGTTGATAATCTGGGGAAATTCAGTATTCATTTTTACTTTTTTTTTTTTTCTGTAAATGAACATTTTTTATGTGAAGTAGTTTCACTATGAAAATGTTGAAAAGGAACCGTTTCAGAATACCTGCAAAAGCAGTCATGAGAATTTTTTTTTTTTTGTCCCTCTAAACATATTTTTAGGGAAGATCCCACCATCGTGCCCCAAATGTCAAGAGTGGATTAAAGCATTCTTCACAAAACTCCTCATCACCTTTATCAAGCAGTTATTCTTATTTGTAGGATGTATTTGGTGTGTTATTTATGCAGGGGTAGCGTAATTGAAATATTTCTTACTCTTCTCCACCTGTGTGGTTTTCAAGACATATAGATTGCCAACACTTTTTTACTTACTTAGAGCACTTGTAAGTTTTTGTTGGGTTTGTGACGAAGCTTTTGATGTTTGCGTGCATTCTGCTGTGTACTTGGTCAGTAAGAGTCTGTAAGTGAGTGTCAGTGAATGCCTATAATAAGCAGGAATTAATAGGAAAAAAAATTAGAGAATTTTGAATATTTACTTTGATGCTTAAAAAAGTAATTATTTTCAGAACAAGTAGTGTTTTGGTTGATTTATCTTTTGGGAAATACACTGTTGCTCTTCATGGAGTAGCAGAAAACCTGTGTCACGCCTTTCCTCATTCTTGGTAAAAGGGAAAATCAGGAAGAGGGCCTGAGGACTGTCCATTTGCAAACATTTTTAAGAATTAGTGTACTTTGTGAAATGTAGATGTCAAAATTTGTGTAGTCATCTTTGAACCACCAAAATAAGTGGTTCAAATTCATAGGAGGCAAAGATTGCCAAAATAACTGAAGGTTGTACAAAGTATTTAGAAGTTTAAGGAGAATTTTAGGAGCCCAATTTTAAAAGCCCACTTTGCAAGCCAGAGCCTGTATTTCTTCATGTTTTCAACAGTTTCAACTAAGCGTATATAAGAATTTTTTCATTATCGGAGAGAAATGGTAAAGAAATTTTGTGAAATGGTTCTGTTTCTAGGTATGTTATTGGAATTGGATGATATGGTCTTGAAGAATGATTAAATAGCTTGATTCCATTAGAAACATTGTAACAAAAATACAAACTTCATTCTAGATAAAAGTGGGCAATTTTTCATTGAGCCACTTGGTGAAGGTGTCCTTAATCATGACAGAAAAAGAAAAAGCCTCTCCGCTGTACCCAATGCACAGAGAGTTGCTTTTTGAAATAACTTTTTGTCTCATTAAGTTTTTATTGTATTTTTATTTGAAGTTACTTAATTTTTTTTTCACACCTTGAAAATAAGTGTTAATTTCCTATGGAACTGGAGGTCAGAAGTAGTGGTGCATGCTGTCTTCTGCTGATGTGGTGGTACATGTTTCCTTTTGGTGTCTTTTTTCTCACTAAAAACTCTCTCCTTTTGTCCTGGTATTATTCTCAGTGGAATAAAAAAAAGGCAATAGTAGACTTGAGACTCAAGAATTTGACAAGAGAAATGCAGGATATCCTCTAAGATGCATAACCCCTGTGTTTGTAATCACTGCAGTGCTGCATATGATGCCGTCCTTGACAGAAATGTGGCCATTAAGAAGCTCAGCAGACCATTTCAGAACCAAACTCATGCCAAGAGAGCTTACAGGGAGCTGGTCCTCATGAAGTGTGTGAATCATAAAAATGTAAGTCTTCAGCAGATAACTGGTGAAGTGGTATGTATACTGGTTTGTTATAAAGAAAATTGTTTTGTTGAGTGCCTTTTAAAATAGAAGAAATTAAAGTAAATCAAGGGCTACATTCTTTCTGGTACTACACGCCCACAGGACAGAGTGAGGATCTACTCTGTGCTTATTTAAAGGGTTGGGATGATAGAAGGGGAGAGAGCAGAACACGTTCTTGTCAACTCCTTATCCAGAAATGCATAAGTGGTTGTTGGAGTCCTGTCTCCATCCCCTGGTCGCTGGGATTTGTGACTCAAGAGCAGTCTCTCTTGAGTGGGAGTTTGCACATGCGCCGCTCCTTGTGCTGGACTTCATCTGAAACCAAGTGATATAGATGCATTGTATAGATTGTACGAGACGAGGGGTCATCATGGTAAAGATTGTTGCAAAACTGCCAAAGAAAATTAAGAACCAAAAGCACTTTTCCATTCTCATGGTTTTTTGTGTAAGTTAATGTTGTGAAGCCAGGGACTCTGAAGCCTCATTGCATTGTGCCATTCCTTCTAATAATAGTGTTCTTCTTAAATAAACAACTCCAGCAGGCTCTAGACTCCCCTGGTGCTTACACCCACTACCTATTGTATAACATTTAGTATCCATAATGAATGAAAAAATTCCTACACTGCAGCAAAAGAGTTATTCCAGGGCTATATGTTAATTGTAACTATCTATCTATTGGTTAGAACTCTCTGCCTGACACTATATAAGCTTGCTTTTTCGTAGTGACATATGTAGGATTACCCCATTGCATTGTCGAGGGATCTCTCAAAGATTTAATTTTCCTACAATTCCTCAATTTCTGCTGTGGCTTGGTGCCATATCTATGTGCCCCTTCCTTTTCATTAGGAGTGAATTTTTCAGTTTTCTACATGTTTACTCATGATCCTCAGATCCTGCAGTAACTCCTAATGCAAAGCATAAATGACCTTGAAAAGCATGAGGTGAGGTGAGATTTGACACTTGTTCTCAATCATAAACTCACATGGAAAGAAAAAGAACTGACCCTAGAATGGTAGGACTTGTCACCTACAGTGTCCTCTGTCCCACTTTTGAGATTGACTTGTCCTTGTATTTCCACTGTGTTGATCATGACTGTACTTTTCCCTGTTGGATGGAAACTACTCTCAGTCAGACCAACGCACGTGGCTTTGGAAATGCAGGGATGAGTGAGTAGTTCTCCCTGTAGGTGGGAAAATGATGCATTCATGTTTCTAATGGACTGGGAAGAGCAGAGGGCAGCAGAAGCGGTATTAGTTTTAAATACATTATTTTAAAAATACTGCATAAGAGCTGATAACTGCTGGGTCAGAGTTTTACTCTGTCTGTACAGAAAAGTGCAAAGGAAGGAGAGGATTGTAAAGACACCTGTGTGGATGCAAGAATCACTCTGAATGTGTTGAGCAGACAGAAAGAATATTGAATCATTCCTGTTAGAAAGCCTAGAGAGGTGATGTGTTGTGGTTTAGCCCCACTCAGGACCAAACTATGCAGTCTCTCTCACTCTCCACACCCTCCAAGTGAAGAGAATCATAGAATGGTTCGAGTTGGAAGGGACCTTCAAAGGCCATCTAGTCCAACCCCCCTGCAAGGAGCAGGGACACCTCCAACCAGATCAGGTTGCTCAGAGCCTCATCCAGCCTGGCCTTGAACGTTTCCAGGGATGGGGCATCCACCACCTCTCTGGGCAACCTGTTCCAGTGCTCTACAACTCTCACTGTAAAAAATTTTTTTCTAATATCTAATCTAAACCTACCTCCTTCTAATTTAAAGCTATTACCCCTTGTCCTATCACAACAGGCCCTACTGAACAGCCTCTCCCCATCTTTCCTGTAGGCCCCCTTGAGGTACTGGAAGACCGCTATCAGGTCTCCCCAGAGCCTCCTCTTCTCCAGGCTGAACAGCCCCAACTCTCTCAGCCTGTCCTCATAGGAGAGGTGCTCCAGCCATCTGATCATCTTTGTGGCCCTCCTCTGGACTCCCTCCAACTGGTCCATGTCCTTCTTATGTTGGGGACTCCAGAACTGGACGCAGTACTCCAGGTGGGGTCTCACCAGGGCAGAGTAGAGGGGCAGAATCACCTCCCTCGACCTATTGGCCACACTTCTTTAGATGCAGCCCAGGATGTGGTTGGCCTTCTGGGCCGCAAGAGCACATTGCCCGCTCATGTTGAGCCTCTCGTCCACCATCACTCCCAAGTCCTTCTCAATCCATTCTTCACCCAGCCTGTATTTGTGCCTGGGATTGCCATGACCCAGGTGCAGGACCTTGCACTTGGCCTGGTTGAACTTCATGAGGTTGGCACAGGCCCACCTCTCCAGCCTGTCAAGGTCCCCCTGGATGGCATCCCTTCCCTACAGCGTGTCGACAGCACCACACAGCTTGGTGTCATCAGCGAACTTGCTGAGGGTGCACTCTATCCCACTGTCCATGTCGCCGACAAAGATGTTGAACAGGGCAGGGCCCAACACGGACCCCTGAGGAACGCCACTCATGACGGGTCTCCACTTGGACATCGAGCCGTTGACCACCACTCTCTGAGGATTGAGATTTGAGATAAGGACAGGGAGAGACCCTTAAAGTTACCGTTATGGGCAAAAGAGACTTGACTTGGGGAAAACTATTTATTATTAAAACCAAAGCAGGTTAATGGGAAAGAGAACAAGACAACTTCCCTCCATCTCTCCCTCTTCCCGGGTTTAACTTAATTTCAATTATCTCTACATCATTCCCCTCCTTGAGCAGCACAGGGGGTAAGAGGAAATGTGGGTTATGGTCAGTTCATCACTTGTTGCTTTACACCGCTCCTTCCTCCTCAGAGGAAGAATTCCTCACATTCCTCCCCTAGTCCATCGTGGGCTACAGTCCTTCATGAACTGCTCCCATGTGGGTTGTTTTTCCACAGGGTCCAGTCCCTCAGGAACCTCTTGCCCCAGTGGGCCCTGCATGAGCCACAGCCTCCTTCAGGCATCTACCTGCCCCAGCGTGGGGTCCTCCATGGGCTGCAGGTGTATCTCTGCTCCTCCATGGACCTCCCCAGGCTGCAGGGGGACAACCTGCTCCACCATGGTCGTCACCACAAGCTGCAGGGGAATCTCGCCAGGAGCACCATTACTCTTCCCCCTCCTTCTTCACTGAGCTTGGCGTCTGCAGCCGTTCCTCTTACAAGAAATTCTTCACAACAGGCTGGCAGACGCCTCTCAGGTTATCTTCACATCAGCCATCCCATCTCCTCTCCACTTCTTACAGCCGGACTGGGCCAAGTCGGGCCCAGTCAGCCACCCGGCGGGAGGCCAGAGGGTGAGGCCTGCAAGGCCCACAAGGCTTGTGCCTCCCCCTCTGTGCCCCCGCTCAGCTTCTTCACATCTTCTCTCTTCCTTTTTTTTCCTGTTTTCCCCTTCTTAAATACGTTATCACAGAGACGTTATCACGGACATTCTGCTACCAATCGGCTTGGCCTTGGCCAGCAGCGGGTCCACCCTGGGCCTGGCCGAGTCCACTGAACAAAGGGGAACAACTTCCAGCAGCTTCCTACAGAAGCTGCCACCGTAACACCCCCCTCACTAAATAAAACCAGAACATGATGGAGGCAAGGAGGGAGACATTCAGATGTTGACTTCATGGTGGCTGTACTGATTTCTTCCACTTCTGTTGCCCACACAGAAGGAAAGCATGGGAAATTCAGATCCCTGAGGTCAATTTTTTCCTCTATGCTCTTTCGCACATTCTTATCAATGTCTTTCAACAGCTCAGTCCATTTAAAGAGAAAAACTCATAAGCAGAAAAGGAATTGCGGTAGGCAAAATGTCTTTGCCCAGAATATATCTACCATTTTAGTGTTTCTAGTAGAAAGTGATACCTCTAATGATGGAATTCGTGTCAGTGTGTGTGTATGTGCCCTCAAAGGAATTGAGGCCATGTCAAAGAGAAGGAAAGTCTCCTGTTTATTTTTAGAAAGATGGTCCTTGATTATTTGTGCCCTCAGATAAGTGTTCTTTATATATATGAAATTCCTGACTGTAGCACAAGGACTGCTAAGATAGATTGAGTTGAAGTTGGTCTTTGAACCTGTAACTTCAAAATGCAGAGGACTGTCTCACCCTTAGCCTCACCCTGATCTTCACTAATCTTTCTCTCAAAAACCATTTCAAGTACACCCAGAAGAAACCTTAGAGATCTGCAGTATTTTGTTTTGACTGTTGCCAACTTTTTGCTGATCCATAATGTGAGGTGTGTTAGTATAAACTGAGCAGTGAAAAAACAGTTTATCCTTTAACAAACCCCTCAAAATGGGTTCAACTGCTTATGTTTGTCACTTCTCTTCATTCTTTTGTCTTACTTTTCTTTTCAGATTATCAGTTTATTAAATGTCTTCACACCACAGAAATCTCTGGAGGAGTTCCAGGATGTGTAAGTAACACAGGCAGTAATTAAACAAAAGCTGTAGAAATGTGTAGGACATTATAACGTACCTTGAATGCAATAACTCAGCAAAATACAAAGGTTATAAGCACCTCTAAAAAAAATCATGCGTAGTCTACACTGTGGGTAGACAGATATTCTGCATTCCCATCTTGAGAGCACTTTCAGCACTTAGAAGGTGTCAAATAATGGGTTTACTAAGCACTGTAATAGTGTGCAAAGCCTGCTAGTGGCTTTTCTTGAGAGGGTTAGTGTGTTTGCATTTGCCTTCACGTGCAGAGGAAGAGGTATGAGTAGTTAAATGGGCCTGCTTTTGTGTTATTAGTTTGCTTGGGAAATTATGGTTGTTCTGTGGCTCCCTGATGTGTGTGAGGTTTTGCAATGTGGCACATCATTCTGAAATAATTTCCCATAAAAGAAACTGATGTGAAATGTTTCCTTATTTCGTATTTGTTTTGATGTAACCTTTGACTGCATAAAATGTAAACTTGCCTGAGAAACTCATGCTAGGTGTAGAGATCAACTAGCATCTCTGCTGAACATTCTCCTGGTGCACAAACACTACTGTGCATAGTATGAAGGTTCATACTGCCCTGAATGAAATTTTAATTATTCAATATTTTATATAGTTGTACTCCTTTTTCAGTCTTTCCCATATTCTGTATACATTGTATGGGAATGTATTCCCATTCTGTACTGTAATATCAGTAGTAATAACAGATAGAAAGCAAGGGCTGAAGTCAGGCAACTACTCTTCTGGTTTTAGTACACAGAATTTCCACATCATATTGTCACTGCAGACTTGTGCAGAGCAGAGGAGGTAACTAGTGCTGGAGAGAAGACAAGGCATGCAGCTGACATTGAAATGGAGAGCTAGTGTCTTCCCCAAAGTTTGAGAGTGCTTTAATGTAATCTTACAGTTATGAATTGAATATGCTTGTGAGATGTCTTGTAAGAAATGAGCTGATGTGTTTAAAGTATTAACTTATCGCTAAAGGAGATTGGCTTAATGTCCTGGTGAGGTTGTCAGTGAAGTGTATTTATGAGAAGCACAAGATCAATGAGTTGTAATGAGAATTGTGTGAAGTCATGCAATCTTAGAGGATTTTTGGAGACATTTTGCACGGGAATGCATATTTTAGCCTCTCAGACATCTCTACTACTCTCCAATTCCTACATGTACTGTGGTGGCCATTCCTCATAATGGTCAAAGGCCAAGCAGTTGTGCCATTTGGTGCCTGTCTCTCGTATGTTTTCTGCGTGTTTCAATGTTGTGCTGCCTGTTTGCCAGTGTACAGTCTCTGTCATGGGGAACGCACCAAGAAAGAGCTAGCAATCCACCTGTTTTGCTGTGGTGCTAAAAGAATAGCGTCTCTGCAGTGGGATGGTGCAGTGAGAAACAAACACCACAGTGGCACTGTTGTGAGTGAGCCCAGTCTCCAGCTGTGTTACTCCCAGTCATCAGAAATAAAGTGAATTTTGAAGCCAGAAAAGACATTGTTACTTATTCTTATCATGAGATGATGCTGTGCTTCCTCTTCAACACAGGCAATAACCCTATGTCTTTGGTTTTTCATTCAGTTACCTGGTAATGGAGTTAATGGATGCCAATCTGTGCCAGGTCATTCAGATGGAGCTAGACCATGAGCGAATGTCTTATCTACTGTACCAAATGCTCTGTGGTATCAAGCATCTTCACTCTGCAGGAATTATTCACAGGGTAAGGGGTCTTTGGTTTAAAACTTAAGGCAGCATACGACATCATCATGAATACTTTAGAAACCACTTGAGTTTCTTGTGTGCTGTGGATCAAAACCCTGTCTCCCAGTAAAATTACTTTAAACTTAGGAGTCAGACTCCATCTACTTAGCAGAGTAGCTTTATGCTTGTGTTAGGAATGAGATTATTTGTGAATTTAGTCAGACAAAAAGGTAATATAATTATTAAAAATAAGTAATAACCAAATAATAAGCACTGGAAATCATCAAAGTTATTATGATCTCTGAAATGTGTAGAAAAAAATGTTACTTCTCCTGAAAATGCAGCTGTCTACATCTACTACACATGACATTCAGTCACACGTGACTTTGAACCGATGTTGTAGCATGATCCAAGTATTCCTTGACCAGAATCTGAGGATGTCAGAGTATATGGAATTGGCATTTGCCATCATTTACATGTGCTAAAACAAATTAAAAGACTCCTAAGTCTATATTAAATGCATCCTCTCATTTTACTTTTCCACGTCAGAGTGCTGTGTCTGGTAAGGATGCAGTACCTGGCGGTGACTGCCAGAGGTAGCACTATGTGTGATTGTTGATAACAGAAGGAATGGTTCATGTAACTGTGAGCTGGAGGCAATTCTGAATGGATTTAAAGTATCCTGAATTAACTTCTTTGTTGAAATGTGCTTTTACTAATTTGAGATTTCCAGCTTGAAAATCAAATTAAAATTTTTTTCCCTTCCATTACAAAAAGAAGAAGAGAAGGGCTGATAAAATGGATTACAAAGTGGATGTTGCTTTACAATATACAAAGGTCTCCTTTCTTGGCGTGTTCTACATTTGGCAAAGAATGATAGATTTGGCTTCCAGATAGTCATCCAGCAAAGGATTAGTTCAATTGTTACAAATGAAGCATTAAGGTATCTCCACACATAGAGTTGGAATGTCTCTATTAGGCTCACAGCGTCAAAAAAAAAAATATATACTCAAAGTGGTACTCTAATACTAATCCTAGTTTCTTGAACTGATATAAGCAATTAATGTAATACCAGTAGACTCCTGCTATCCAGGTGAAGCCCCACAATATGCCACGTTTTGCTGTGTATTTACAAGTATTTCTGACAGTAATTGTAAATGTCAGAATTTGAAGGGTGACCTAAATTATCAGTCCACATCACAGCGGTGCCTGGCTTTACGAAGCACAGTCATGTCTTTTCACTGTCTCTTGCAGGATTTGAAACCAAGTAATATTGTGGTAAAATCTGACTGCACGTTGAAGATTTTGGATTTTGGACTGGCCAGAACTGCAGGAACTAGCTTCATGATGACTCCATATGTGGTGACACGTTACTACAGAGCACCAGAGGTCATCTTGGGAATGGGCTACAAGGAGAACGGTAGGGCTGCGATTTCATAGCCAGCACAGTGCAACCTAAAGTGTAAGGTGTGCCTCTACAATTGTAAAGGCACACCAGGAGGAGAAAAAGAAAACATGATGGGAAAAGATATCTTGAATTTTAAAGGCAGGTCATTTATAGCGGTTTTTCACTGTTGTGTACTGCAGCTACAGAATGTATTTGGGATGCAGTGCTGGTGA
Organism: Tetrax tetrax; assembly: GCA_009806455.1. Lineage (NCBI taxonomy): Eukaryota > Metazoa > Chordata > Aves > Otidiformes > Otididae > Tetrax > Tetrax tetrax. The sequence goes on from WHYT01014701.1 coordinate 110,352, forward strand.
ATTTATCAGTATGAGACTGCAGAGTAATGAGAAACTTGTTCCCAGTTACAGTTGAACTTAACAAATACAATTAGCTCTTTCTGACCAGAATGTCAGAAACGGTGTGAGAACCACTGGAATTGCTGAGCGAGTGATGTGTTCTAAATTAGAGTCTGGATCTCTGAATTGTTTGAGGGAAGAAGAAGAGGTACAAGCTGAAAAAGGGAATCCTAGCCCTTCCAGAATTTCTCCAAATCTAGAGCTAGATCTGAATTTCAGGAATGGTTTCTGTCTTTATGATAGTTCTAACTAAAGTCCCAGATTTTGCTGATAGATTTCATGTGGTCAAGATGTAGGTATAAATTTTGCAACTTGAGTCTTTTTCTAGTAGAAAGTAAAGTTGGAGAGAAGAGGAAAAAACTGAAGCTAGAAAAACATGCATCTAATTTGTATGTAATCTCCCTAGATATAAATAGGATTTTGCTCTGAACAGTCTATGAGGGAGCTGGATACCTCTTGGTCCCCAGAAAGATTGTGAAAAGCAGATAGGGAGTGCTCACTATAGAGAAGCTGGTAAGGAAGATTTCACTTTTTGCAGAGGATGAAGAGAAAAATTTATAAGTGTTCTCAATTTGTAACAAAACTGAGAATTGCATCTGGATGCCAGGTAGACCAGCAGGAAAGTGGGGGATACAACATACAGTGTAGAAAAATCCACTGTGAGTCAGATTCTGCTGTCAAAAGCTACCACTTGTCTGTTTAACAAGGAGACTTTTTGACGACAGATACAGCAAATGTCAAAGCCAGAAATTTATTAAAAAGTCTTCTGATTAATTTATGTTGAAGATATTCGCTAACCTGTGGGAGAACTTTTGCTAACAGACACTGCATTCTGTAAAGAGCAATTAAACTGATTTTGGGAGCTGATTCCATAACTTAAGCAAGAATAAAGGCATGCTTATACAACCTCTTCCAAAATTAGCAAGTCTCTGCATGAATTATTTGTAATGTTAATGAATTTACAGCATACATTTTAATACAAAAGTCTAAAAAGTAGAGAATTATTAAGAAGAGTCTAGGCATACAGAAAAATTTCTGAAAAAGGAATAATCTTCCTTAAAGTATCTTGTAATTGATGTTTTTGATAAGCGCCATTAGAAAATTGAACTAGGCTCAGCATGCTTTAAATAGTTCCTTAGTCAATATCCAGAGTTCCTTCTATTATGAAATGAATTATTTTGTGGTTTTTTTTTTTCTCCCCAGACATGTAGTAGATGATCACTGTTGTTGTTATTGTCCCTGAAAGGACAGAGAAAGCACTTGCTTTTCACATTATTAAAATCGCACCAAGAAAAAGTTAGACACACTTTTGCGATGAAGTACACAGCTGGGAAGGTACTAAGAATGTTTGCCACATCCAAAGGCCCTGATCAAATGCCCACTGAAGTTAACGTAGGCTTCTTTTGACTTCCCTGGGCAATGAATCTGGCTAAAGATGAATGATCTCGTCTTACTTGTACAAAGTGAAAATAAAGTAAATGGAAAAAGAATACATAATATTTGAAAATGAAGGTTGGCTCTCTGAGGAGCCGGTCTATTTGGAGGCTCTGATGCAGGTCCCAAGGAAGTCAACGGAAAGGGTTATTCTTTGCTTCCCTGCTCTGGCCTATGCTGCCACATTACTGAGACTCCCTACTTTTTTTCCCTCTTACTACATACACTGCCTGTATAAGGACTGTTCACTGCTTTCATTTTCTTTCTGCACTTGGTTGGCTAAAGATGCATAATTATCACCTGCTGCACTTCTCTGGAAGGTCCCAAAACTGTCACTATGAAGAAAACTCTGCCACTGCCTCAGGCATGCTCTTGCTGTCCCATGCCCCTGATACCTCTACCTTCCTTTTCCCAAATGGAACATCTCACCTTTATTTTGTTTTACCAAGAAATGAGTTGTTTGTTTGTTTCTTTGGTTTGTTTTGGATTGCTTTTGAAGGATAAAAGGGGGGAAGAAAAAGAGGAGAAACCGGTTGTGTAGGTCAACAGTGACCACAAAGTGAGGATTTAACGCTGAGAAACAACATAGTCTTTTACAGCAACTTAAAGTAGTTTTTTCCCCCTCACACAGAATACAGGTCTTTTCTTTCCATAGGCACTGTGTCATTATCTCTCTAGCCTTTTTGCTTGTAAGACTTAAAGGGCAAAAATCCCTCCCACCCAAGTCAGGCAGATAATGTGATAATGCTTATTGCATCTAAAAGCTGGAGACAGGGTCAGGAAGATAAGAAATGCTCTTGTTGGTACTTATCCTGCAAAGCTTTTGTTTTAGCATTTGTTTTGAGTACTTAAGCAGTAAAAAGCAGAGTCCACACAGATCACATTCTCCAGTTCTTTCCAGTCGGTATGTAGGTACAGGCAGATACATACAGAAAGGTACAGATCCTGAGACAGGAGTTTTAAATAACCCTTAAGAGTGGTACTTATCCATAGGGCCTTTACTGGTGTGAGCAGCTCCATTTGGAACCTCTTGTGTACTGCTGTAGAGAGACCCAGTCCTGCAGGACAAAGCCTAGAAAACTGCCTGGCTGCAAGTAGGATTTATTCCATGATGATCATTGTTTGAGTTTGGTGGGTGCTTTTTTTTTTTTTTTTTTTTTTTTTTTTTTTTTAAAAAAAAAAAAATTTGGGTTTTTTC